>JALLOT010001436.1:0-15027 GCA_036939595.1 Thalassiosira livingstoniorum | reverse complement strand
GCTCTTCCGATCTTAATAGTTTTTAGAGTTTCCTAAACTCACCAAAAACATTAGCAAGTTTAGCATCCATTATGCAGGAGTAATTGCTAGATACTCCCTGCAACTAATAGCAACCTGCTGCTTTGATTTGAATTTTTTAAAAGTTTCATGCTATCAGTGTAAGCTTACTGTCTGCTGTCAGAATGGCACAGTGTTTGGTCCTTTTTCAAATTCAAATTTTCAATGAAAAAAGAACATGAAAATGGCATTTTCAATTAATTGCTGGGGCAGGGCTATTTCAACCATGCCACAGCTCTTCCTTGCCTCCCCCACCACACCAACGACATCAAAAATGGATAATTTATCTGATTTTGATCCATTCTACTTTTTTGATGTGTCCCTCCAGGCAAAAAAGTAGATGTCAAAAAAATTATCAAACAAGCTTCCAAATGCACTGCCAAGCTTCATGATTGTGCAAAATACTCCAAAATAAGCAATTAGCTTACCATTATATTTTAGTGTGGAGTTATTGAAATCAGATGCAATTAAATGCATAAAATGATTGGCCAGCAGTTGCCCATCACACATCACACATCACACATAATTGATGTCCCCATCTTGGCAATTGATTTTTTGTCACTGCAATGATCATAGTCTTCTGACTGCCACAAACTCATCTGCTTTTGATTAATCTTCCATGCATAATGTGCAATCATTGCCATCGTGTGTGCCTCCACCAAGTTTGACCACACTTCGTGAAGATTCTTATTGCTCCCATAGTCATAGTGCAACAAGAATAGTTGGTTGTCATAGCTACCATTATCACTATCTTTGTCATACACTGGTCCACAAGCAACCAGTAGGGAATGAGTATTGATACTGATGCCACCACCATTTATTTTTTCCAATTTGTTTGTTGCAAATCTCTCCTCTAATGCCCTCATTGTCTTGTAATCAATGAATATACCTCCACAAAGAATTGTGGCTTCAGGGCAAAGTTGGTCACCACCGCATATCTCAATTGCACGATAGATGGATTCCATTACACATTTTGATAATGCCACAATATCAGACTCTTGAACACCAACAATTCTTTGTGCAAGCTGTCTTTTTCCTTCTCACTTATCATGCTCACAAAGAATACTCCAAACATTAGAAGGTTGTTGCTATAGGCATTGCTGAGGATTTTCTGAGTAAATGCCATGTTTTGATAGCTCTTCTTTTGATATGATAACATCCATTAACAATTAATATTGTCTGTAGGATGATTGTTCATTTTCACAATGACAATGTAGCCAATATTATCAGTTATCACAAATGTAGATCAAAAGGAACTAAGTTTGTTCCTTCCAAAATTGAATTAATAACAGCTTCACACCTGACTTTGCCATTGTACGTCCGGATTGGTACAAACCAAAGAGAAGAGAGTAGATTAGAAAACAACTGAGACACAGGCTCCATGTTCATTTGTTGTAGCAGAATAAGCTGCAGATCCCCAAGATAATTTGTTGTACATTGGATCAGTAAATCAGATGCAACTGCACTTGCCAAAAATTGAGACTGAAAATCAGGGTAATTGTTCACTGCTAGTATTTTGGGGAACTCGGGGTGTTGAGCACCTGTGGCAAGTGGCAAGTCCAAAAAGGTCAGCAATCAACGGAGAATAATCTTTGACCAATCAGTCCAAATAACCATGAGGCAGAAGGGCCTTTACTTTTTCACAAGGGAGGATACTCAGGCTAGTGATTGAGTGGTGTAAGAATGCAAAAAAATTACCAACACCATTGCAATACTCTTCTCCAGGTCTCATCCCATGTTCTTGGTGTTGAGTTTTCATTTGTCAAGAATATCCCCCCCACGTTTAGTTATTCTTGCACCATACAACACTAGGAATTTGTTGTTATTTTTTAAGTTGACAAACTGTTCTTTCTTCTGGTGTAGAAGGTATTTCAATGGATATGATTGTTTTATTTCATCAATTGTTGGTCCAGGGGTGTGGCAGTCATGATACAAAATTTCTTGCCCATCCGATTTGCGGTTGGAAAAAATGGAGTGGGACTCAATAGTTACAGAGCATTGGAGACAGCAAAATACCAAAGATCCCCTCTGTGCATGTGCCTTGAGTATACAAGCAATGCAACACACACATCAACAAGGCTTGATCAAAATGTGTTGGGCTTCGGAATGAACAAGTTTGTTGCATTGGCTACATTTAAGTCCATCATGGCCACATTCAGTCTCGGCTTTCTTGAGCCGGCAGGTGACTCTTGGAGCAAAAGAATATGTCACAGCCACCAGGTAAATGTCTTTCTGTCAGTCAAGATAAATTACCCATTGTTTGATGCCGTTGGTGTGCTGGGGGAGGCAAGGAAGAGCTGTGGCATGGAAATGGCCCAGCCAGCAGTTAATTGAAAATGCCATTTTCACGTGCTTTTTTTTCAGGGGAATGGCACTATGAAAATATTTGACATACCCCTACCCAGGGGTTGGCCTCTTGAGAGCAGGAAATATTTTTTGAAATCAGCTGAAATTGAATTTTCGGTGGCAGGCGGCCCTTTTATGTTGGCTTTATCATTTTTCAAAAAAGGTTTTCAACCCGATTATTGGAAGATTTAGCCCATTTTTTCCCATAACCTCATATTTTACTACTATTGTGATGTCATAATGATGTCATTGAACCGGCATGCGGGGGTCTGAGTACCCATTTTCAATTTTACAGGCCCATGTCATTTGTCTTACTAAGGCCATACCCCTGCTTTTTTCATTGAAAATTTGAATTTGAAAAAGGACCAAACACTGTGCTATTCTGCTGACAGCGGACGGTATTGTATGGTAGGTATTGTATGGTAGTACTTACCAAATACTTAGGAGAGCTTAGGAGTAAGTAAGTAAGTAGTACTTACTTACTTAGGTACATATAGTACAATCTCATACAATAAGTCAGGCAAAATCAAGGCAGGCAAAATGAAAACGGAAGAGAGTGTCATGACAACGGATGCCTCCGAAGGCACGAGCATTTCGGAAGAAGTGTCTGTATTGTCTAACAAAGGAGGAGATGAACGAGACGGCGGTGCCTATCTCTCACCCCCACCCCATACCATTTCAGCCAAAGCAAAAGAGGAGGGGTCAAAAAGCAGTCCCATTTTCATTGATGACGAAGTTGTCGCGACTCGAAAAGATGGAGATGTTGTGTTGAGTATGCGAAATCCTGCTTATAAAGATGTATTCATAAAAGGGGTGAATTCTTTGAGAAAGCGGCTGGGTACCGGAAAAGGAAGCAATACCATGGCATGCAAGGATAGAAAGGCAATTGGTCGGGCGCGATCCGCTGTAGCGAATGAAATCTTTTCAGAATTGCAAAAATCTGGCGGTGATTTTTTGTTTCCTTTGCCAGGTGGCAACGGCTTTTCAAAGCTGGATCGGGAGAAGGCAGTCAAGAGTGAGTAGAAGTTTCAAGCCCGATTTTTCTCCTTCAATTCTTGATTAAGTAACGAGTGTTTGTGCCGATTGTTTAGGAATTGTTGGACAACTGCAGCAGGAACATTACAAAAATTCAAAAAAAGACGAGGAACCAAGCAGTTGTGATGATGAATCCGAGGAAGAAACGATATCCCAGCTGCAACTGCGGAGTGAGTCACTCGGATGTTATTTGTCCAAAAATCTGCGACATCATCTAATTTTTTGAATCTGTTTCTACTACAGGCAAGAAGTCTGCATCTTCCAAAAAGCCAGGACGCAAAAGGAAAGCCGACGACAATAATACATCAAAATCATCGCCTGCGAAGAAGAAATGCGAACTGAAAAAGCGATCAACCAAACAGATTTCAACAGATAATCATCGTTTGTTGTATCGTCCAAGGCTCGGCGAGGAAGGTCACCGTTGCAACGTTATCGGGTTTGATATCGATCCCGATTTCGACGAGGAATTAATAACAGATGAAGATAGAATAACAATGATAGGGCAACATATTGCCAAGATTCTTCTTGAATCAGATAATTTGCTAATCAGAAGGACTGAGGTATCAAGCGGCAGGCACGACTTCGTTTGCTACAAAGGGCAGAAATACAAACGTGGGATGGATTTGGCCGATGCGAAAGAAGGGGTTCATAAGTTTACGGGCTTTTCAGCTCTAGCTCGCTGGGCTTATTTTGATGGATTCTATGAGGCGGATGTAGTTGGAACTGATGAGGGGTTGGCCTTTTTGGAACGAATTGGAGTGCCCAAAGGTCAGTGTCATTCTGTCTTCCATCGGACCCGACCAACACAACCAGAAAATACTGAAGAAATAGTTGATGCTACAACCAACACGAAAACTACGGGGTATGATATTTTCTTCTCTGAGCAATCACGCGGCATTGAGTTTTGTAGTCAATACAACATTGATATTTTCAACTGGACTTTACGAAATGATTGGAATAAACTGACTGAACAACAAAGAGAGGATTATGAACGCAAAGCTACAGATCAAAATGAATCAAACTCATCGGATGCAAAATCTTCATACACACAGCAAAGAAATGCATGTGCTGTCCCTGATTCCGGAAATGAAACTGGAAATTCATGTGAAAGGGATCCTGCCAAAAACGGCGTTGTGGGAGATAGCCCGATAATGACTACTAGGGAAGAAGTCATTGATTCTCATCCTTCTTCCGATGCTGAAACAAGGGATTCTGCGAAGACGGAAATGGCTGGAAAAACATCAACTCTTCCGGACAGTGAAGTAGCTGATTCCGCAGAAATTGTTGGGCTGTCTGAGTCTCTTGCACTTTACAATAGGATCAAATCAAAGAAAATGAATGCTACAAACCACCACGAAGAAAATTTTTACGGCCACATCAAGAAATACCTCTTTCTCAAAAAGATGGAACGCAACAGTAACTGTCGTGCTAATGTGGGCAAAATTGAAGAGTTGCAAGCTAGGTTTGAGACAATGTTGAGCTATTTGAGGGATGCGGGGAATGACAGCGATGACGAACGGTTTTATCAAACCTGTATTGCCGAACTTGTCTCAGAAGTTAAAAATGCACTCCCGTTGTCTGAAACTACCTAGAATTTGACTGCCACCGTTTGTTTTGAGACACATTATCTGTTGGATCTGCTACTTTTTCTGAAAAATTGAAACTTTGTACATTCACATGAATGCTTCAATTCTCTAGTTCATTGAAATATTGAGGTCTTTGATGAATGTTTCATTTTGTTGAAAGTTTTCGCGTTAGCACATGGTTATGTGTATTATTGTACCTAAGCTACCATTTGTCCTTGCCTTCCCACTTCCCTGTTTCTGAGAATTTTATCCCGGTTCAAAAACATATTTGAGTCAAATGGCAACCATCTACCTTCAAAGTACGTCTAAAGTCTCACTGTTGGCTGCATTTTGAGGGACTCGAGTGCATTTTCTTTTTGCTCTTGTGCAACATGTTTCGCTGTAGATGAATCATTGTTCGCATTCTGTTGCGTTTGATCCTGTGAGCTGATCTGGGAAGATCGGCGCCGACGGCTTTTGATGCAGCCACCTATCACAGCCACCACAGCTGCAACAATCACTGACCTGACAATTCTTGGCCAAATTAATGTCTTGGAGACTACCCAAGTGCATCCGTCTTGGTTTTCGCACACGTCTTCGTTTTTAATTAGGATGCAGCCTCCGAGGACATTGGGACCAGCTTCAGGGGAGAGAGAGCAACTGTCAGACCATTCGCAATATTCCTCTTCTTCGCACATGTTTTGGGTGGACGAGATCTTGCAGTACGAAAATGTGCTGCACCGGTATCCCAGCCACATGCAATGATTCATAGAATGGCACGACATTTCGTCATGATGAATTCGGCAAGAAGAGTCGTTGATGGGATCCCCTACGCATCCATCGTTTTCAGCCGTTGCGATTCCAATTGAGCGGAAAAGAGATAAGACCAAAAGAATCCCACTGATTCTTTGACGAAATTTCTTAGTCCATGTATTCAACATAATGAGGAGATTTTTGGAGACATTCAAGTTGTTCTCAGTCCGTGGTTGTGACCTTGTGTTGGATGAACAATTTTTTCATTACTTATTTGTTTTTTAAACTGGTTCTCTAGACTTGATGAAGCTCTTGTCGTCTTGGCAACTTCCACCTTGTGGAGTGCCAGATTTGATATCATGCAAAACAAGACCATCGATAATCACCGACAGGGTATGGGGCACATCAAGCGTTCAAAATGAGAACTCAGAGATGGCCCTAGCACCAAGAAGTAGATACTGACCAAACGTGCCACCGAACAGAACTCTAAACAGAGATCAATGATGATGTATTGAACAAAAGCTCTTGATAGTAGACAATCAGTTTGCTTTTTATGCCGGATTGATTGTGGATAAGATATTTTCAATTTTAATTCATGTTCAAGGTTATTGGCCTATGAGAGTTGCAATATTGATTCGCCATGAATCATGGAAGGATTTTTCTTGTCCATTTCCTTGTTTTTGCCGATCATTATTCAACAACTAGAGTGAATGAGTTGAATAAATTTTGAGCAACTTAGTATCAAACCAAGAACGTCTACGCCCTAATCAAACTTTTACTGTTGGTTGCATTTGGAGGGATTGAAGCGCGCCATTTTTCACTTCTTCCGAGTTTTTTGTCTGCACAGCCGAACCATTGCCTACATTCTGGTTCTGCACCTGACTTCCTAAGGTCGCCTGGACAGATCGACGCCGGCGGCATTGGTAGACGCAGCAGCTTATGCACGCTGCAACGACGACAACAATGACTATACTTACGATGATTGGCGCAATTATGTTCTTCGAGCCTACCCAAGTGCAGCCATCTTGGGCTTTGCATACATCTTCATCATCAATTAAAATACAGCCTCCGGCGACATTTGGGCTGGCATCGGGAGAGAGATAGCACCTGCCGGAGGACCATTCACAGTAGTCCGTTCCTTCGCACATACTCTGGGTAATTGACGTCCTACACATAGAAAAAGAGCTACACCAGTACCCAGTCCACAGACAATGCTGTGTAGAGCGGCATGATTCCGGGTCATCGTAAATCATGCATGAGGAGTCGTTGATAGGATCACCTTCACATTTCACATAACTTTCGGCGATTGCAATTCCAATGTAGCGAATCAAAATAACAATAGAAGTAACAAATCCATTCATATTTGGGACTGTTCTTTTTGTCCGAACTCTCGCTGGTATCATTGTTGTTTTCCAATTGTCTCTTTTCATTTCCAATAGCATATGGCTATCTTGCTCATATCTCTGATATTTTTCTTTTTTTATGACTATTTCAAGCTGGATGAGACAGAATGGGCTTCAATTCAAACAAAGGGTGGGCGGGGCATATCTCGCAATAAAAATGAGAACTCAAAAATCGTTTCAAGACCAAATGCTGTTAGAGACTGCCTTATGTTTCATAATTTTTAGTCTGGCTGTTACCCGGTGTGGCTCACAAAACAATTCATTGCACAAAATCAATACTCGATAGAATGTTTTGATGATGTTGTCCTGTCTCCTATCAATGAGGCATTTCACTAGCCAAGCTGGCAAGGCCATCAACAGTATTATTGTTTATCCTAATATCAACAACACATTTCTCATTGCGACTGAGACATAATGCATCTTCTTCAGAAAAGTTGTTTGACGACAGAACTAATGATTCCAGACTCGAGCCTTTTGCCTCAAGTGTCTGAGAAATAGCCAATGCCGAAGCATGGCCAAGCTTATTCGCGGATACATTGAGATGCCTCAGAATTTTGTTTTGTGTGAGTCCATTGAAAAGGTCTTTGCCACCGTAGTCTCCAAGATTGTTCAGCCGTAAGTTGAGAGAGAGCAATGATTCGTTTGTTGCAAGCCCAAGTCCTAGCTCGAGCCCTCCTTTACAGCAAATTTTGTTCCCAGATAAGTCGATTGTACAAACTGTTGCATTTGCGTTAGCTATTAGTTTTTCTGTGATCAGTTTTAATCCTAAAAATGGAGGGGAAGCAGTGGTACCAGAATGAATAAGCTCGAAATGCAAATCAAGCATAGTAGCCATGGATCCTCACATACCTATACTGGCTGGGTTTGGGGGATATTTGTGGAGTGCACAGTAAGTTCTGAATAAAGGAGTGTTTTCAATATATCAAGGAAGACTACAGCGCTGGAATTGACTTACTTATTCTGTTATGACTCAGATCCACATGCAGCAAAGTCGATTCATTTGCATTGCCAAAAATACTAAATAGATCATCGTCAGTGATTTGAGATTTGATTATCTCTAAATTAGTCAAAGCATTTGGAAATGCAATAGCATTGGATGCCTCAACGAATTTTGCATTGCCATTGCTGAAGGATCTACGATTGAAGTTAAGAGATAGTTTCATCAAATTTGGAAGGAGCGAACACACGGCTTCGATCGGGAACTCCATTGGAATCCCTTTCAAACACAAAGCGTGTATGTAGTCTGAAATTGGCTCAACTTTTCCTATGATTGCGTCTTTATCAATGCTTCCGTCTGCAAAAGCTGATGCCATTTGTTGCATTTGAAGCTCAAAAAACATCCGTTTGTGAGATAGCCCGTGCTCCTCGCTAGTGCTGACTGACGACGAACCCGTTTCTTTGCACGATCGCTTCCAGTAATCATCGTTTTCGACATACTCAGCTGTTACTGCTGGAATGTCTGTGGGCAGTCTCGAGAAAAATTCAGTAGCCAGTTCTGCATTCAGTTTCGTTTCTGCCTTGAAAGGTGCTGTTTCAAAATGTTTGATTGTGTCACTGAGAGCTATCTCAACAAGAGGCTCAACCTCTGTTGAATCGGCATGAGAATCCATTGCTAAATATGAGCATTTCGAGTCTCTGCCACTTGCATCGGAATCAAATCGCAATGGCAAGGAAGGAGAATATCGCAGGAATGATGAATTTGGCAGTCGCTAGCAAAGTGACAACGCCGACAACCAGTGCAACGGATGACAAGATTGAAATTTTGGAAATTGAATTTGAAATTGAATTTGAAATTTCAAATACTTATTCTGGTGGACGTCGTAACGGAAAATTATTTCCTCAATAAATGAAATGTAGAAGGTAATTACGATGAGGAGGCACCCAACTCGCCGACCGCTGACGTCAAAACCCAGATCAAAAAGATGTGGTGTTGTAGACGGTGCAGACAAAGCTTTCATTTCGCCCGAAAAAAAATCATCCCTTAGGTTTCAACAGAGATCGTTACTGGGCCCTGAGCCCTTAAGTGCAGGAAAAAGTAAATACAATCCATCAATCACTGCATGTGCTGCAAGGCAAAGAAGCGAAACAGATCGAAAATGCATTGACACGAACCATCATGTGAATGACATTCATCATCGCGTTCGTTTACGCCCTATGACTGCCACGCCAGAGCTGGGGGGTAGAGGAAGGCTATTAAAAGATGGTCTTGAATGTACACTGAATCGCGAAAAGGCTTTATTACGGGTAATTGACGCAAGACGGCGGGAGAAAGAGCGGCAGGAAGCTGAAAAATTAAGGGAAGTCATCAGTGGGGAAGAGAAGCGAAAGGAATGGCAAATCAATACGGAAATGAAGATTGTAAACAGGGCTGCGATCTATGCAATTAACAGGTACGACAAATTCTAATAAAAAGCAATGCATTTCATTTCTTTGCTTTCTAAAAACAAACCTATTCCTTCTCATTGTTTTTGGTTGAAACATTTCACAGGATAATGAAGGATGAATTCGACAATCAGTACAGGCGATTCCTCCTGTCTAATGATGACAATGATTCCGAGAGATACAATTGCGCAGTGTAGAATATCATTTGGTGTGCAAAGATAACAAAATTGGAAAAATAGATGTCTGCACAATTCCTAATTGTCAATAATGTTCATATTATTTGGTGATAATGCAAATCGACCACAAAAAATGGCATAGTTCCAGAAATTTACTAATTGCGCTCATCCTCCACTGCTTGTAGAAAGGGTTGGTGCTTGACACTCTTTTTTGTGCGATCAACAAAGTCAGCAAACTTGCGACAGTTCATTGCCCCCTCCAAATTACTAATTGCAAGCATCACCCGTAGACCGCTCTTGATCCACTCATACACCCTCTCAAGTTCTGTGCCCGTTTTCTGTCCTTTCTTTTTGTTGATTGTTTTTTCAAGCGGATCCACCAGAGAATCTGCCGCAGCAACCAACGGAATAGGGTGTCGAGAACACATTGAAATCACAATTTGATGTGCTTGAAGTTGGACGTCTTCGACATCTGCCATAGCCTTCGCAAGTACAGGCATAAATGCTGGGATGTCAAGGCTTGATGGGCATTTCTCAAGGCATGTCGAAAACACGCTGAGGGCTGCTTTTCGAAGAGGAAGTGCATCATCAACTGTGTGCTTGAAAGGGCCAAGGTCCACCTTTCTTTCCAAGTTTAGTTGGGCGAGCTCATAAATCTGTGGTAGAATTTGTTCCTTCATAATACCAGCAACAAGTTGCGGAGTATGGTGCACTGCAGAGTACACCATGAGCAGAGCAACATGCTTGACTGCGAGGTCATCTTCTTGGAGTAGTAGTAAGAATGTTGGCATAAATGGAGATAATTCAGTAGGGCTGAAGAGAAGAGAGAAATAAAGGAATTGGTAAGTAAGGAAAAGATCTACATTTTGAAGTCGAAATTGCACATACAGTCAGCTCACCTTATGCGACCACCAATGGCGAACTTCACTGCATTTCCTGCAGTCCAACGAACAAGAATTTTGTTCCTTACATCCATTGTTGTAAGCTTTGACAGAAGAGGAAGTACAGTTTGCGGCTCAAGACAAGCCAAAGACCCAAGACATTCTGCAACCATTGTTCTGACTCCTTCCTCGTCATTATGACAATTCTTTTCAAGATGGGGCAAAATCAAGGGTATATTTGGAGAGAGGTCAGTGCCTCCTGTTTCGCGGTAGCAATGGATGAGTTCGCGTAACGCTGACAAGAGAAGGTATTGCTTTTTCCCCTTGCTATTCTCCAAATCTGTCAGCATGCCCGGTAAGAAAGCAGTGATGGCCCCAACAGAGCACCTGCCCAATGCCAGTGCTGCTGCATGCTTTACATCTTCGTTTGGCGAGTCAAACGATTTGATGTATATTCGCTGCAGGCTTTCTGCTACACCTGGCATGGCGCTCACATCCACTTTTCTGCCAAGGTTACCAGATACTAAAAGATCCAACTGCATGGTTTGGGCATTTCCACTGCCAGATTCAATAGTGTTGATTGAATTCTTGACGTATTCTTGCTGCTTGGAAGCTGATGTAGCAGCAGCTATTGTTGCAATACACTCTGCCAAGTTTGAAATGACCTGCTTTCCCACTTTGCTGTTTTCAGCGCTTACTTGCCCAGCGAGTAAGTCATGGAGCTCGTCAAAAGTGACGGCATTACTGACTACCATTTGTTCTTGTAACAAAAGTAAGGATGCCAATGCAGTATCCTGAAGCAAGGGTGATCTGGACAATGTCAAAGTTGCTGGAAGCGTATGACTTTTGATCAAAGGTCCTGTTGATGGACGAGCTTTCAAGATGGAATTTGATGCCGACAAGCTGAGGTGGCACATATGAAGATCGCTGTCAGAGATTATATCACCCAGGTCTTTGAGAACAGAATCAAAGAGACCTTCATCCATGGAAACATCACTCTCAGGGCCAAGACATAAAACGATGGTATCAAGACACTCCAGTGCACTTTGTCGGACACCACGGCTTTGCTGCCGTAGAAGCTGTGCAAGCTGTCCTAGAGTTTCATTCATGATTGGTGAAAGGTCCATATCCTCGTTAGACTGGGCTGCCTCTGCAATCACGATGAAAGTTTTGATCGCTGCAATTCGAGTGGTATCATTTTTGAGGCGTTCAAGCAGCAAAGAAAAGACTCTATTCTGTTGTTCTTGAGTAAGAGAAGAATGAAGTACGGATACCAGAGATGCAGCTGCAGACAGAGCACATTCCTTGATCTCTTGATCTAAATCATGTTCCGCCAAACGTGGTTCAATTGCCACGTAAAGAGAGTTAGCAACTTCGTCCCTTTCTTCTTTGCTAGCAGATCCTGCAACCAACAAACGAGGAACTTCCATAAGAACTCGCAACGCTTCTGCAATGACCTTGTACCAATCCTCCTTAACACAATGGCATATTTCAGGGAGCAAGATTGGAAGCAAAGCATTTTTGATATGTGCTGCATCATGTTTTTTGCACGAGAGCATGATGCGCACGAGACACAGAGCCTCCAATTTGAGAGACTTGCTATTGACCAAGTTTTGCTTTCGTAGGTTCACATCATCGTCATTTTTCAGGATTGATTTCACATGTTTGAACACCGAGGTAATTTGATCTGAACCACCAATGCCTCCGGGAGCAAGACAAAGCGTTGAGAGCAAGGCCAAAGCCGATGATTTGGATCTCTCTCCTCCCTTCTTCGCGCTAAGCTGCTTTTCACTGGCCTTCACAATGGCAGAAGATACGTTGGATCGCAGGTCAACCACAATAGCTCCCGTGGCAGAGAGAGCTTCGTCATCCATTGAAGTGGAAGATGCCAAAACGAGTACACCAGCAGATGCAGCAGAAACAGTGTAAGATAGAAGCCTAGTGAAGCATTCAATTATGTCCACACGACAATTTTCCTCTCTTTCTTTGAAACGGTTGACAAGGGCTCCAGCCACAGTGGCCTTTTTGTCAGTATTCCTTCTCCAAGCATATTCGGCAATCCACATATTTGATGGATCATGTTTGGTTGTCTCGACCACGGCTGTCAGTGTCCGAATGGCACTTCTCCTCACTTTCCAGTTGTCATCGTCCTCTTCGTCGGACATGTCGTCTTCATCAGAATAGGCATCCTCTTCCTCCTCTGAGTATTCCTCGGCCTCTTCCTCGACTTCTTCGTCCTCGTCGATGGCATTATCGTCGTCATCCTCGTCCCCATAGGAGTAATTGGGATCATACCTCATGTACGCCAATGCCGAATGAACAATCTGATCCAAATGAGGCTGAATCAACGCAGGGCATCGGAGCACAAATGATTCAAACCCTGCAAAACAGCTCTCCCTCAATTCGATTTTCATAGCAGCTGCTGCTTCTTCTCCTCCCCTAACTCCTCCACCCCCCATTCCATCATCGGCATCCCCCATGGCCTCATCACTGTCAAGGTCATCATCATCCCCTGTAACAGCATCGTCAGGATCACAGAATCGCAAGAAAATGGGAACAATTCTATCGATATGATTTTGCCCCAACCTATGCCCGACTGTTCCCNAGAGCGTTGATCAGGACTATGTGTACTGTTTCGGGAACAGTCCACATAGTCCTGATCAACGCTCTCGTATCAGCAGCACGCAAATCAACACTTCCAATTCCACTTCCTTCCCCTCCTTTCCCCGAACCACCTGTGGAACTTTCATGATCCCTCCGTGCTCTCTTCTTCCCACTCTTCCCCAGTCCCTCCGCCATATCAATCTGTTCCAACAACCGCTCCACCAGCCTATGCAACAAAGAATCTGAAATAACCGTCGCCAACACTCCAATCGTCGTGCCCGCCCGTTTCCTCACCACGGGCCTTGGAGAAGCCAGTTGAGACAAAGTCACGTTCAACAACGGTTCGTGCTGCAATGTAATGGCATTGGAAGACGATCCAAACCTCGTCAACAAATCAGTCAACACGTTGAGACACGCCAATACAATCTCTTCCAAACTCTTATCCTCACTCGTACTCGCACCACTCTTGACGGTGGAATTGTGATGAATCCCCTCAATCAACCTCCCAATCAAGCGGTGACTGACCACATTCCCCATGGACACAGGGACCGTTTCCACCAGAGTTTTCAATCCAATGGCATACACATCCCTCAAATCACTCTTCTCCCGATCCAACACCAGAGTACAAAGCCTATCCGCAATCTCCACCACCTGCTCCTCCTGCACCGTAATGAGCAGAACCGAAAGAGTCTTCACCGCCACCGTCTGCACATCATTGGAAGAATCATCCAACAGCGAAAGCACCGCAGCGCATATGCGTCGTTCCGTCTGAGAGTCGATTTGAGACGTGGCAGAGATGGACGAGATGGACATCATGGCATTGCCGCCCATGGGGGAGGCGGTGTGGGATGCGTGGGATGCGCCGGTGGCTTCGGCGGAGGCGTGGGAGGCGTTCTTTTTGAGGGCTTCGCAGAGGTCGGAGATGGCCATGTAGCGTTCATCTTTGTCGTAGTGTTCGGTTTTTTTGAGGAGTTCGTTGTAGTTGATGTTGCCGCTGTTGGTGCCGTAGCGAGACATGGTGGCGGTTGGTTTGGATATCGAACGGTGATCAGGTCGTATTTGCTTCTTTTATTGGTTGCGTTCTTTTACTTATGACGGTATTTCTTGTATCCTCCAAGGGTTTCGATCGAAGTCCACTCCGAAATCAATTATCTAGGTAGAGTGTGACGAAATGACAAGAATGGTGGGCAAAAGAAGGACAGTTAGGACCGATTCGCGTGGGGAAAAGAAGGCCACGATCAAACGAAGCTCATTGCTTGGCCGGCAGCAACGGGTGGACCAGAACTGCTAACGCCGCAACGCCGCAACGCAACACTCGCGAACCGAAACGAGCAAAAACGACCAATGCAGAGAACGAGGGCGATCTTTTCACAAGCAACAAGAACACACCAAATCGATGATATTGAATGGTTAGATACAATAGCGATGTTGATGGCAACCAAACACATGCTTACATTGCTTCAAAATGCTTCCAGTTTCAATGACAATGCGAAGGTGTTGTGCCAAGTGTATTGTACAATATTATCTACATAGAAAAATCAACAGTGAACAGTGATGGGGAAGTATAGTAAGGATTTTTGTTGACAAAAATCCTGCAAAAATCCCAGCCCAACCAGCCCAACTCGATCTTTGCTGATTGTTGAAAAGCTCTTTGAAAAGTAGTGGGTTTGTTTTGTTTTGAGGAGGGATGTTCTCGTGTACTTAGGCCGTGTTCAAGTGCAAATATTTTTGAAAAAAAAACATCTAAGAGAAACATCAAAGACACATTTCGCGTTTGCGCGATTCCAACTTCAACGTCTCTAGTCACTTTAAGTCTGCATCATAT
>JALLOT010001435.1:0-15026 GCA_036939595.1 Thalassiosira livingstoniorum | reverse complement strand
TTAGCAAACTTGATTCAGATATCAATGGGTTGCCATTGCCATCGTCAAGCATGGCAATGGCAATCCGGAATGGGAAATATAAAATCATTAGTTAAAAAGTAATGCAAATTTTGTAGCCACTCGGGGGCGGCTAACAGACAAATGCATTGCTGTTTTTATTGACTAAAAAATGTTTGTTTGTTAGCAAACTTGATTTGGAATGTCAACAGATTGCCATTGTCATTGTCAACAACCATGACAATGGCAATCCGGAATGGGGAATTTAAAATCATTAGTTAAAAAGTAATGCTTATTTCCGTAGCTGCTCGGAGGTGGCTAATGGACATGTGCATTGCTGTTTTTATCTACTAAAAATTGTTTGTTCAATAGCAACACAATCCAGAACATTGATGGACCACCATTGCCATTGTCAACCATGACAATGGTGATCCAGAGAATGGGGAAGTTTAAAAATTATTACTTCAAAAATTTATCCTTTTGTCCATAGCCACTTGGGGGTGGCTATCCGAAATATGCACATTGTTTTTTGTTAATTATTTAGAACAGTTTTAGTTCTGCCAACAATTTTTCTTGCTGGCAGGTCACCATGGTAGCAATTATTGTCTTAAGGAAAGTCAGAAAACACTAGCTTTTATAAAAAGTAATGCACGCTTCCAGTGCCACTCAAGGGCGGCTACTGGGCATGTGCATTACATTTTTTAAGTCACGGCAAAAATTATGTTTCTGCCAACTGTTTGTGTTGCTGGTGAGGGATTGCCAGCACCATGGACCATGGTTGACTACTATGCTGTAAGAAGTAAGTAATATAGGAATACAGTACCATACATTTTTTTTAGTGGGACTCAGCTCTAAAGAGCTGTGGACTTGGATCTTGCCTTTTGGAGATACTCTACATACGTAGGAATAGTATTTTAGTTTCCGTGAGTTTCTAAAGGACTCAAGCCGTGGTGGTAATCAGTTTTTAAGACAGCGCTATTAACACTATGATGAATGTTGAAGCTATCCAAAATATTGAACCTTCACAATGATTTTTAAAGTTTTAATGGAAAGAAATTTTGATCACACTATTACCACAAACCCGTGAAATTTTGATATTTTGTGATAGGTTTCCCTCTTCCAAAAAAACTAGCATTATAAAATTAGAAATTAATTTGATTTATGCCAGAAACAAGAAATACTACACCTTAGAGAGGTAAATTAAGACCGTAGACAGTCATAAGTATAAATTCATATAGGTCATTGTTTAAAAAATACTAGTTTAAAACCCGTCAATTGCTTAATATTTAAAAAAATGAATGGAAATTAAAGTATTGTACAAAATATAAAACTCATAAAGGTTTTTAATGACACAATTTGAGCCGTAATACTCTATCCGCTTCAGATGTGAGAATTGTAAGATGGTCAAAATGTAGGAATTAGTATTTTTATTATGATTTTACAACTTTACCACCCTTTTGTAAACTTTACATCGAATTTAATCAAGGAATTAGTATCACCAAGAAGATGTTACCATCCTGTTGTCATCTTCACTTTCCTTTGATGGAGAATTTTTTTGGCGAGAGCTTACTGTCTTACCATCCTTTTTCATCTTACCAACATCCAATCCCATGAACGACTTATTAGGTTTTTTAAACACAAGGTCTGTGAGGTCTTGAAATATACTTCAATATTTCTTGCCAAGAGACATCCTTGGCAGGAGAAAAATTCTTATCACCAAAGTACATTTGGCCAAAAGAATTGGGATGAGGCACATTTGGCTAAAATAGTTGGAATGAGGCACATTTGGCCAAATCAGGTCTTGTTTTATGCAAAAATTGCTTACACAAAATCATTTGCAAATGCTTTTAGATTAAATTCTGTCAATTGAAAAATGAACAAAAAATAAAAAAAATTATCCTTTAGTGGTACCTTCCAGTGTCTTGCACAACATAGCAATTACTAAAAGTCTTGCACCAACGGAAAGAACCTGATGTGTGATAATTTGGAGAAATGATCTGTGAACAAGGAAAAGTCTGTAGAAATGTTCATTGATAAGCAAAATCTTAATATAATGTAGGCTTGTCTAGTTTTTGCAACCAGCTCAATGTAGTTTGATGCAGCCGATATCGATCTTTCTGACATCAGACTCTAAACAAATTCAAGTGCCAGAAAGCAGAGAACACTTCACACACATAAAAATTGATTGCATTAAACAAACAGCCTAAGTGTGTTATATTATTTGCAAGTATTAGAACATTAGTTTAAATAATATTATAAAAAAATAAATTATTTCAAATGATAGATATTTCAACTCACTATTAAGTAAATCTACTCCAAAAATTGTGAGAAAATATCCCGATCTGATGATGTGTGTTTCCTAGTACCAAAAATTCCTCTTAAGATTGGATATACTCTTTTTGCACAGGGGACAGACATTAGGGAAATAATGGTACACCCCTTGAAACTTTTCCTTTGAGGCTCCAGACCCCTGGACCACGTGGTCCTCATGGTAAAAAAAGTGATATTCACCACTCAAATACCCCGGACCCCGTGAAAAAACACCTTTTTTCTGAGCTAAAATATTATTGAAACAGTCATTCAGATGACTTGTCAGAGTTATCATAATATTTTTCATTGAAGTACAAATTTTTGGATTGACAAAATGACTATGACCTACTATGACTATTTTAATGTATGGAGTTCTAACTATGTCAAAAAATTGAGAGTGACCTCTATTTTTCAATTTGCTCCTCCCCAGACCTAAGTATGTTCATCCTCTGTTTAGCATTATGTTTTAGTGGATTTCCATTCATAATTAAATATTGCCAGTTGTATTGGCAATGCTCAATTGAGGTTGGAGTTGTTGAGGTTTCTTAGAAACAATTATTGATTTGGTGTAATTTTACACCTAAAGAAAAACAATTATGTTCCATTTAGGGTCATTCTTAATTAAACTCGCCAAAAATGTCGCCTGTTCATTTCTTTCATAATATGATAGTACAACATATTATACCATACTTACATACGTACGCATCAAGCGAGATAGATAGAGAACCTGCATCATTCAAGCATCAACCATGTTTTCTCATTATTCTCCAAAAACTCCCCAACAAAGAACAACATCAAGATGTGGAGAGCACAAGGCTTCATCCCACGAAAACGGGCTTTCGCATCAACATCACCTGCTCATGCACTAAAATCAGTAGCTCGGTCAACCGGAATATCATCAACCTGCCTTTGTTTCCAGTTCATCAGCGGCCACAATTCCATTGAGTCGTTTCAGAGTGAAAACCAGAGAAGTCACAAATATTCCTCGTTTTCTGGTGGGCGAGTTGTGGGTTGCATTGAGCAGAATGGATTGCAGCAAAAATCTACGTCGTTACCCACTTTCAGGTCGGATCAATCCTTCTCAAATCTTTCTGCTATCAATGGTTTGAGATGCAAATCCACATCTATGGTAGATGACGATGATGACCTTGCCGAAAATACCGTGATCAACGCCGGAAGTCATGGGGGCTTGATGGATTCTTCAAATGGTCCGACAAAGGAGCCAAACACTGATGCAGCGGCAGCATCAGCAAGGGGAGAAACAGATGCAATGTCCGCTGGGAACGGATATTTGGGAAGGATATTGAATGCAAAAGTTTATGATGTGGCCGTTGAGACGGAATTGCAGAGATCGNTGAACTCAGCTGTTGATGTTTGGTGGAATTGAAAAAAAATCTGATTAATGGGACTTGCTCTTCAAACTCTAGGCAGAGGAAATTGCTCTCCTTTCCTTGCTGTGCTTATTCTGTTGTTGTCCAAAAGTTTCCACCTCTAAAGCGCTCAGATGATTGTATGATTTTTTTGCTTGTTTCATTTTTTTGCTTGTTTCTAAGTCATTGTTTTTTTCCTTGGAATGCTTCTATTTCTGCACATTTGCATACAAATTCCACCTACAATTTGGGAATTCAGCTACTCAACAACACTGTCCTTCTCAAAAGAGAAGACACGCAACCAGTCTTCTCCTTCAAAATTCGCGGTGCTTACAACAAAATGGCATCACTTTCCGAAACTTCCCTCTCCCGTGGAGTAGTTGCCTGCTCCGCTGGAAACCACGCCCAAGGAGTGGCACTCTCTGCTCGTCGTCTTGGATGCCGTGCCGTTATTTGTATGCCGTTGGCGACTCCTTCGATCAAAGTGAATGCGGTCAGGGCTCATGGGGGTGAGACTGTGGAAGTGAGGTTGATCGGGAACACTTATGATGAGGCCGCGGCGGAGGCCAAACGATTGCAACTTGAGGAGGGTTTGACTATGATTCATCCGTTTGATGATCCGGAGGTTATTGCTGGGCAGGGTACCATCGGTAAGTCAAATATCAAACATTTGATTGGGAGCTGTGAGAGCAGAGTAGTATGGATAACTTTTTCGACTCGCGTATTCTCAAATTTCATGTTGAGTGTTACTGATGATTTGACAAACATTCTCTAAACACTCGCTGCCCATAACCATAGCACTAGAAATCCTCAAAAAGTGCGTAAGCCATCCAGTAGATGCCATTTTTGTTTGCTGTGGCGGAGGAGGAATGCTCGCTGGTATAGCTGCCTACGTGAAACAAGTCCGTCCGAATGTGAGAGTTATTGGTGTTGAGGCGTCCGATGCTGCAGGTATGACTGCTTCACTGCAAGCTGGAGAAGTTGTTACTCTGCCATCTGTGGGTTTGTTTGCGGATGGAGCTGCAGTTAAGACAATTGGGTCGGAGACTTTTCGAGTGTGCCAAAAGTATGTTGATGGTATGGTGACCGTGGATACAGATCAGATTTGCAATGCAATCAAATTGGCATACAATGATGCGTAAGTTGTTGCAGTTTTCAATCATTTTTACGCCTGGTTTGCAATTTGCGTTCAATTGTTTCTTTGAAACTGATGGTGAGGATTCTCTCCGTAATTTACAGCCGAGTCATCCTTGAGCCTGCTGGAGCTTTGGCTGTTGCAGGACTCAAAAAATTTGTTGAAGAAAACCAGGTTTCTGGATCCACATTTGTAGCAATCACTTCGGGAGCGAATATGGATTTCAATCGCTTGAGGGTCGTTTCTGAACGTGCCGACGACTCAGAAAAGACCCTTCAAATCACCATACCCGAATCCCCTGGATCATTCCGTGCCATGTATTCGAAAATTTGGCCGAGGAATGTCACAGAATTTTCGTATCGGTACGAGTCAAACCAGGAAGCACATGTAATTGTATCATTTCAACCACTGCTACATGTAGAAAATGATTTTGAAGCAGTGATGGAGGATTTGAACAAGGACAACTTCTTTTGCACAGATTTAAGTCACAATGAATTGGCAAAGACACACATTCGTCATTTGGCTGGTGGAAGGTCGGGAGTACCGCACGAGAGACTGTTCCGATTTCATTTTCCTGAGGTGCGTAATAGGTCTGAAGGGATTCTTCGTTTAGTTGTAACTTTCATTTGAGACTCATTCCTTCTTTTTCTTTTGCTGAATGTTCCTATCCAAGTCACCTGGGGCGTTGCAACGTTTCCTATCATCTTTGAACATGAAATGGAATATATCTCTATTTCACTACAGAAATCACGGAGATGATTTCGGTCGTGTATTGGTTGGAATGCAACAAAATCATGGGACAAAATGTGAAGGGATGAATAAATTCTTGGAAGAGCTAGGTTATGATTACATCGAAGAGACAAACAATCCAGCTTACTCAAAATTTTTGAGAACGAAGCCAGAAGATTGATAGGTACCAATATCTCACAATTTAAAGAAATCTCTGTTAGCTAAAATATCTTAAAGCGGAGCTTTGATAGATGTTGCTCTTGCAGTCTTGAATGATGAATCTAGCTGGAACAAAGCTAGAACTTTTCTCGACTTTTAACTACTTGAATCTTTTAATGGATTTCACGCATCATTCTGGGAAGAGAAAAACTCCATTTATCTTGATTAACACGTACCAATAAAACTTTTACACCACAAATGCTTTCAACTTATGAATTACGTTATGATCATGACGAAATCGAGGCTAAATATTAGCGGTTCACTCGAAATATCTTTCTTTCGAAAGTGTTTGCCTCAAGTCTAGTACACAATAATTATTACCTTTCGTTTCACACACCGTACATACTCTTTATGTCAAAAGTTTCCGGTGGAGGAACCATGGGTATGTAACTTCCACTGGATCTACAATATCCCTGGAAGTATTGATTTTCATAACTCCCACTCCTTTCAGAGGGTTTCACAAACCCACCCGAAGCAGATTCCAAAGCATCCTCGAATTCCCTTCTCAATGCAAACCACTCCCTAACCAAATTCATGCACATTGTTACATTCACCAAATTTTCCAACCTATAGCTCTGCCGTTTGTCCCGAGGCACCCTGGGGGTTGCTAATCGACACTCCCAAGGCTTTTTACAAGCAGTATAGTGTGCTGTTATCACTGATTCAATCGGTGTATTTCTACAGTCTTCACATTGGGTATTTGCCTCCATATCTACTTTGCCATTGACTATTGGTGCCAACGAGTAATCGCGACATTGCAAATGATGTTCCATTTTTTCAGGTCCTCGCCAGATTACGTCTGCAGCAACTTGGTTCCATCGACAGACATTCAGTTCTACGGCAGTATTTGGTCGAAATTGGTCATAATAGTAGGCAACAGCTCCTTGGTATGCCATAGCCCCTTGGAAGCCGCCATAGCCCAGCCCTGCCCAACTTTTTGAAGTATTACGATTGATATTGAACCAAGAAACTATGAGAACGAAAATGCATGAAATCATTCTAAAAACAATGGATCAAAACGTACCCTGTCCCATCACCTCTTCCGCCGACGTAATTACCCTCTTTGATGAAATTAATGTATTCATCAAACACATCTTAAATTTGATGGAAACAAAGAAACAACAGTTCGAATATTTAGCTCAATCGACTCTCGTTTCAGACGATAAAAAAGGACGAACGATGTAAAATACCCTTACCTCTATCAGGTCTTGCCACCAAAAACCCTCCTTGAACCCCTGTCACCTTTTCCCAAGGCTTGGCACTCGTAATATCCCTGGTAAAAAATGCATCTACCTTTTCTGGCCAATCATCATGCGGATGTTGCCGTTCGATTCGTTGACGGGCAGCTTGGTTACGAGGATCCGTTGATGGGTAAATCATAATATCATAAATATCATCCATGGGTTGGAGAATGGCTACATCCATGTCCCAGTGGACAGCTATTGGGTGATCGGTGAGGTGATAGGCTGAATTTGGTTGTGACGTTTTAAGTATTGTAGCGAAGATTGCAAAATAATGCAGTGAGAGGACATCCAATTTTCCAGAGCTGGAATACAGAACAATGTCAACACGACGAAAATAACTGATCAATTCAAATGATGCCTTTTTATTTTTTTGATCTTCCGACTAACAAGTACCGGAGGAGAAACATAATTTTCCCGTATTGACTTTTGCAATTTGCAATTGCCCAATAAATGCAATCTTGCATCATTTATGATCAAATAGAGAACACTCTAAAATGAACTCGTAAATTGCACCAGTGTAATCAAAAAGAGATCCCATTGAAACGCCACATCCAAACATCTAGAACGAACTTCGGCTAAAAAATCTGCCTTCAAACAACTCAAAATGTTCAAAAATTCAAGAAAGACAAGAATATCCAACCATCCACTCACCGTACAATTTGATAAACTCTGCACTTCCACAGCAATTCTCCGACTCCACATGATTCCTATACCACTCCCCCTTAATATCATCCTTCTTTACAGGATGATCCCTCACTAATATCTCATACCCCAACTTCTCCAAAACTTGAGCATGCTGCGCACAAGAAGTATGAACAATGGCATACATTTTGTAGCTATATCTCGAAGGGGGGTTTCCCGACCCTTCTTTTTTGTAGTGCACTGAATTTTTATGAATTGAGTGTCTGAGAACGGCTGCTGCGTCCAAAAAACCAGTGACGTGTGCTTGGCCTTTGGAGCATTTGATGAGGGATATTGCGTGGGCTATTACTATTGGTTCGTTTTGTTCTGTCAGTTTGATTTGATTGTTTGTTACTGAGGATGGTGCAGATTCCGATAATGGCTTGGAAGCGGCATCGTTGGGGAAGAGTATGGATGAAGGTGAGTGGAGGATGGATCGAATCATGAGAAGATAGAATACCAAAGCGGTGATTATTGCGACGAGGATGACACGCATCAGTCTAGGGCGCTGAGAGCCATTGTTTCCGGGGCCTTTGTCCCCTCGACGCCTTGAAATGTACGCCATCGTGCAAGGTGGTTGGGGGTTGGGTTTGACCACGGGAAAGTATGGTAGTAAGTTGCATGCAATGCGTGTACCTTTAGTTTTCATGGAGTTTTCCAGTGCCAGGTCTACATGGCCTCTACATACACAAAAATTAGTAATCAATGTACAGGGACAGGTGCCACCTGGAACAAAACTGTCAACCATCAGTCGAGAACAAAATCTTAAAATTGCCAACCACCTTCATTATTATTTCAACTAATGCATCATCAGACAGCACCATGGCAAAACGGAAGTCATCATTCAGTACTCCAAGGAATAAGAAAACAAAGGCTGCACGGAAGGCAGAGAAGGAAACATCAAAACAGAAGAAATCAACAACTTCTGATGATGATAATCCATCTAAACAAGAACGAAAATCGCCACCAGAAACATTGGCAGGAGAAGTTCCGGTGAGGGAAAGCGCGAGACAAAAATCTGAAACTTCCACAATTGCAGTACAAATGGAAATTGGCCTTGCAGCTGAGTTAGTGGCTAGTTTGCCACACAATATATGGTGGCGTGTGTTGCAAGATCCTGATTGGGAGGATGATGTATCAATGGGGAGTAGACAGAAGTGGTCAAACATCCTTCCAGTCTACCTTAAAGCCAATCTCTTCAAACCAAAATTGGCAGAAGGCTTGCATCGGCTGGAGTTTCAGCGCAAAGGATGGGAGATGCTTCAAATGGTGTTGGACTCAAATTATAGTACTCTTCTTCAGTACACTCCAATAAAGACCAACGGATGTCTGGCATACTTCATCATAATCGGGGATATGCCAAAATACCAGAATCCATTACAGCAAACAAAAGCAACAATAACTTCAAAAGGTGGGTTCAAAGAAGCAGTGGGACTACCCTCAGTTGGAATCCGTAGAAATACCCGGAACAATTCCGCAGATGATAGAAAGATGGAAGAAAAGCTTGTACATTTCAAGCAGGTCCAAAGGAATCAGTTCCTATCAAAGGCTCGTACTGATGCAATCCATACAAGTGATGCAAAGTTAAAATCAATTGTTGAAAATTATTTGGAGCAAATGAAAAATGATTCTTTACGGAAAATGAAAACAGCAAATGCTGACGGTGATCCTACAGTTAATGATTCAACCAAAGCTACAGGGGGGAGTGAAGTTGGAGAGATTTCCAACAGTGAGTCAGTTGGTGGCGAAAATGAAAATTTGAATGCACATCCATCTGAAATGCTTGTATTGTTGAATGATCAAAGAATCAATGAAATTCTGAATCTCGACATGACCATCCGCCCAAGGCCTAAACGTGATGGAAGTGGATATATTGAAGTGGATGAGAAAAAAAAACAGACCAATGAAAGAGAACGGCTTATGATAATATCTTTGGCACGAATGTTGGGCTATTATGATATGACCCTGACTTGGAAGGACCGACAGAGAATCGGGTCAGCAGCTTGTCAGCAAATTGCATACGACCATGGGTTTCCAAAATCTTCTGGTGGTCATATGATTCATCGTTGGGACAGAGCATTGACTGCAGGTGTTACGGGTGGCGAAAAGAGTCCTCTTGGTTCAGGACACAAAGGAATGACTGCCACTACAGACAAGATAGAGGCAGAAAACCCTGGTTATTTGCATGAACTCTATCGATATGCAACAAAAACTCTGGGGACACGCGCCAGTTTCAAAGAAATAACTGACGCAATGAATGAAAAATCTTGCACTGCTGCAGAAACGCGGCCAGAACTTTCTCTCAATTGGCAACAAGTCTATCGGTGGTTCAATCAAATGGGAGGCTCAGAGATATCACCAACTGAAAAACCAAGACTGACTGAAGAGCAGATGAAAGCCAGAGTTGCGTGGGTTTTGAAATGGATGGATTTTTTTCTAGATAAAGATTTTCCTGTTTGTTATTTAGACGAGAAATGGTTTTACACAGTTTCGCGCCGGCGTAAAATTAAGGTGCTACCTAGAGGTCCACTTGAATCAATTGGTGCCGATAGCGTTGTGAAACCAAAGTGTAGATCTCGTAGGTTCCCAATAAAGGTGATGTACTTGGGTGTAGTTGGACGACCAAGAGAATCAGAAGGTTTCAATGGAAGGATTCTTTTGGAACGTGTGAGCCGTACAAAAAAAGTTGAATCAAGAACCAAGCACCAAAGATTTTCAGTTGATGCACTTGTCAATGAAGAAATCAAGCAAGGTGGGTGGCGGAGATTTTTCAATGAAGGAATGAGAGTAGAGGAGTTGTTAGAAATAGTTGCAGATGTTTACTGCCTTGATGAGTTTGTAACCGAGCGTCTTGAGCTACACTACACCACTTTCAGCACTGGTGGAGCAAAAACTACATCTAACAAGAGATTAAATCCAGAAGACTTAGTAATGGGGCATATGGCACGAAATGATAGTGGACAAACTATTCCGGTTACTTTAAACGATCTACAACTAGGGGTTCGGTACAAAAAGGATGATGAAGTTACAGAAGATATTACATGTGATTCCGAGTACATGCTACAAATTATGCCAAAAGTTGGTGAAGCAATTAGAAACGAATACACTTGGGTTCCTCGTGAAGAATATATGTATTTGGTATTGGATGGAGCAGGGGGTCACGGAACAAAAGAGGCAGTTGATTCCTACACTAAGACACTGAAGGAACAGTACAAAATCATACTTGTTCACCAGATTCCCAATTCGCCAGAAACCAATGTTCTTGACCTTGGTATCTGGATGAGTCTTCAGAGTGCTGTCGCGAAGTGCCACAGACTGCAACGCGGCGACAAGGAAGCATTGCATGCAACAGTTGTTAAGGTGTGGAAAGATGTTGCAAATGAGGAAGCTTTTGAAAATGTCTTCCAGAGGCTCAACAAAGTGTACCGTTTGATACTTCGTGATGGTGGAAAAAACGACAATGTCGAAGGATGCAGGGGGAAAGCTCAAGTGGACCTACCACAGGATTTGACAACGGGACTTCTCCGCTCGGAACTTCCCCGACCTAATGTGGCACAGCTTGAACAAGCTCCAACTGATGCAGGTACAGATGCTACAACTGAAAACGAATCAGTACAAAACAATCCAAATATGTCGCTACTGGATTTTTTGGATGAGGTGGAAGATACAGAAGAGGACACAAAAGAAGAGGTAGGCATCAGTGAGACAGATGCTTTCATCGAGCACTGCATCTAGAGCCATGTAAAATAATTTCACTTACCAAAATATTTAAACTTCTTTTCATTGCAAGAACTGTGCACAGCAAGATTTATATTCTACAAATAACTCCATTGGAATCAATCCCTCAAACAGAGTTGATGTACTGACAGCCACGACAACCGAGCGAACACAAAATGGCTCGACGACGATTTCCATCATCGATGAGTTAATCGTCAAAAACCAAATAGGAAACCACCCCCCACACTAGCCTCAATCGAAACAAAGAAAGCGGGTGAGAGTTGTACATGAGGTCAATTAAAATGCATGGAAGAGGTCACAAAAACAAAAAATCGTAACGTACCATCATTAACATTCATTTGTTGACTGATACGACTGTCCGCGACATCTCCGGGGCTCGTCGTTTCATCGAACAACGAACAATGAACACACCGTCCTCTCCCGACGCCTTTCGTTCACCAAATTCCCTTCTAGATCGCATGCTGCGATCATTCTCTCTGTCGTCCAAAATGTAACTACCGTCGCCCCTAACACACAAACCTACAACCCACACACATCATCGTCCCCAACACATATCACTTGCTCCAGAAAAATTAGAACACAACAATCAACTACACGATCTTGCGAGAAGGCACCGCCAGTTGGGTGGGCTCAAGGGAGGGCAAATGCTGTCCCAAGGTTGCCGTCACCCGGTGCTTCGTCGAACGTTCAAAATCCGAAACCTCGAGGCTCGAGGTGTCGATTAGTTAAGCGGGAGCATCAAGCGCGGGGGGAGCGGCGGCAACAGACAGTGCTATCACCGCGGCGAAGACATTTCCTCTCGACGATCGGAGACTGCGGCTGGTAGGCGGAACAGGGAAAGGAACGGGGCCATGAGATTCAGTACGAACAGAGCAATTATCAAGTGATACGATTCATGCCATTGCTCGCTTACCTTCATTGATACAGGGGCAATCCGCAATCCCATCACCATTGTGACAGAAGAAGACATCACAATGGGGCAGACCTCATTGTGTGTTGAAGATCCGTCGGCGCCGTGCTCTTTTGATGGCATTCTCGCCAGAACGGTTCATTTTGAGTTGTTTCATGGTCGACAATGATGATGATGTCGACGGCGGGCGGAGATGCGAATTTATGGCAATCGTGCGTGAGGGGAACAATGAGATCTTCATCTACCTTTCATATCTCTCGGATTCCTTCAAACTGCAGCTAGGTGAGGTGCTGTGCTAGCTGCAGTTTGAAGGAATCCGCAAGCTATCGACTACTCGTGATGAACACAACGATCCACCCACGACGTTGTTTACTAGTATTTTTGACTAATAAAATAGTGGCGGGTGGTCATGGCGCTCAAAAACTAATTTTTTGTTAGGGCGTCTGCACACTAAAATTTTACTAGTAAATAAAACTAACTGGAAGACTCCATGAAAAAGAAAGGTAATACTCCTCTCAGGCGTATGTAGTTATGGTACAATATCGTAGGTAGAATATGACATTGTACCATATTGTACTCATGGTATGTGCCAGTATGATATGTACCACTATTACTACTCGTATGTATCTATCTCTAGAGGGGTACCTTTTACATACCTACCTACCTTGTATGGTCCTATGATGTAGTACGTACTTACACATACTGTACTCTTGCTTTGCTATGACATTCTTATTTTTTCTATCCTTCTGGGAGTAAAACAAACCTTCCTAATAATTGATTGGTATGGGTCAAAAACCACCAAATTCATCAATATAATTGTCATTTAACAGAGGAAATGATGAGTTAATTGCTGCTGTTTTCAGCATTTTTGACAATCTTTCTTGACATCAAATTAAACCTAAAACCTAAGGTTTAGTAGTACAGAAGGAGCATAAAACTATTCAAAGTAACAGATTTTAGTATTTTAGGTACATCAATCGTAAGTACCTCTTATCTACCAATTATTACTTATTTGTCTATCAAAAAAGTATGTTATTGCTATTTTTTTTTCAAGATGGAAATTGACAAAAAACTGGTTCAAAATGAGTGAGAGAAAATTTTTGGAGTTATGCAACTGAATCAAACTTAATATTTTTACTTGATTCTTTTTTGCTAACCTAGTCTACTCACATAGAAAGGTTAGGAAAAAACAATGAAGAAAAAATATTTAGTTTTGACTGTGCTGTGCAGCTCCAAAGTACAAGTAATGTCATAGCAAACCAGGAGTACAGTACTAGTAAATACTCCTCTAGTAGGTTTGATTGTTCTTGACGGGAACGAACAAAAGGAGGCTGGCTTTGATTGCCAAAATTTAGAGCAAAAATTGTCAAGCAATATGTCCGGTAGGCACAAAATTGGAGAGAAAAGGCGCCTGATTTTACCAGGATTTTACACTCTTCGACTCTGTCACTCCAGCATCAAACACAAATCAACTCTTTTTTTAGGCGGACCTGCCGCCAACCGTGTTCAACTTTAAATTTCCTGCTTGTTTGAATTTATGTAAAGTATTCATTAATGAGAATTAATCTTCTTCTTTCTTGAATTCAAAACTTGATTCTTTCTCAATTTTGAATTAAAAATAAATTTTTAAATCAATCTTGTATAAGTTTTCGACTAATTTGGCCGTTTTATGCATTTAAAAAGGACATCGATGTGTTGTATGTAAGGTAAGTACTTATGTACGAGGAGCGGTAGGCGGTCTAGGTCATCGCCCTGAACGCTGTCGCCCATCTCATTACAAACTATAATTTTTATTTTCAGTATTTTACCACATTTGTTTTGACATTTCTTTTGTTTTCACACAGTGATATCATCAAAAATAGGATATTTGGTGAAAGGTGACAATCTCTAAGTGAGTATGGATCTCTAGATACTTAGTATGCATACTTAACTTCATATTTCCAAAGTACTTATGACAATGAATAATAAAAATATACCAATTCCTAATAGTCCCATTTAAGGCATGGCCATCCAAAACCCATGATTTGAGACTCCAACTACTTTTTGGATCAAATTAGTGAATCAGACCAAAAAAATCTATTTTTTCTGCTCTTTCCAATGGTGCTATCCAGAACGGTAATGGAGTAAGTGCCACTGATGAAAAAATATGAAATAGCTTGCCAACTTGGTTTGGAGAGGCTTTGGCATGAATTGCCAGGCTTTGTTTGACTAACAGTTGTTAGAGAACTGCCATTTGACACAACAATTGCATTAGTGCATCTGGCAGCACAAATCAATCCTGGTCGCAAGGTCGCTGGTTGGAGAGTGGGTGCTCTAAGAATGCGGTAATAAACAATAAAACAGATTCTTCTAGAACATAGGAATAAGTAAATTTTTGTGGCTGACATATGCAGCATCTTTTGTCATGTGTGTGCGCTTGCTGTGACACAAATTATTTTTTTTCAATGGCTTGACTAGACCAGATGAGACTTGATGATAGTTGGAGTCTAAAATAATATCGCCAGAAAACTTCTTAGGCCAATATCTTGATAACTTTTTTTAAAATTAATAGGTTATAATCCAGGAGCTCAGGGGTTTTAGATGGCTATGCCTTATTTCCAATTTACCTAATTACTTTACTATTACTAACATAATACTCCCTCGTGGCTTAAACTTTTGATTATAAGGGACTGACCATCTAATTAGGAATTGTA
>JALLOT010001434.1:0-15030 GCA_036939595.1 Thalassiosira livingstoniorum | reverse complement strand
AAATATAACGTTATTAGTGTGATTCTGGGATGTTCCAGATCTACTTATATACTTATCGCGCGAGAGAGGAGTATTACCTACATAGCTAGAGGTAGATAGAGTAATACTCCTAGGAAGTATCGTTTGTACAATAGTAGGGTACATTACCTAGTAAGTATACTACTACAAACGAGTACCTACCTACGTACTACTACCTACATAAGTAGAGATTCCGTTTTCCGTTCTTTTCTATCGATCATCTAATTACTTATTATTCGTTCACCCTTTTCGCTGATGGCTGGAACAGCTGGAATCACTGGACTGAACGATTGATCCTGATTGATCTTCATCTACCATAAGAAGTAGTAGTAAGTAGTATCTCCTCGCCTGAACTCTCAAATTCTTGCCTGAGAGATCCCAAGACCTGAGCGAGCGAGAGAGGCGCTCTAGAGAGTAATAGATAGGCATTGTAATTCCATCCACTGTCGGTCCAACCACGGGAAAGTCCAACCAGTCTTCTAACCCTGGCTGATGGAACTAACTGCCTGGTTGAAATCTTCGGTATTGAACATTTCCCCATCATTGTTTCTCATAAAAAATAAAAATAAAAACGAGCGAAAGCTAAAGAACAAAACTCGAACGGTCGATTTCATCACATCTCCATCCATCCACCAAAAACATGACTTTGCTTCCTGCTCCAAAGAAATCCAGGCGCCCTGAGATGGTTCCGCACAACTTCTATCAGGTTGACTTTTTAGCCACAAACTGCGGGAAAATGGTGGCTGCTTCCAAACGCCGAATTCGCTTCAAATTTGGCTACAGTAATGCCGAAGCATTGGCAAATGGACAGACCGGGCAAGAATGCCGTGGTTCTGAGCATGAGGTCATCGTAACTTGGTCTCTGTCTTCCGGGAAACAGGCGGTGGCCTTTGACGGGCAGGAAATTCACTTCGACGTGGGCGACTCTACACAAACGAAGTTTCAACATTCTTGGCCCGATAAATTCGGAAATACACTTATGGTCAAAATCCACGCTGCTCCTTTGAGCACCAAAACAAACCCAGACCCTGACTGGAGGCAATATGATTTCTTTGTTGATGGCATTAGCTTTTTCCATATGCCCAAGATTTATGAGCTCGGTGTGTTTCCAAAGGAAGCCCCTGATGATAGGCCATATGCACGCAAAGTTGCTGCTGCAAAAGAAGCTTCGAACGATCCACACCATTTTACTTTTGATTCGCAGCATGATAAAATGCAATTCAGTGGAAATCATATTACTCAAAACAATTCATCGCCAGTTCAAACCCAGTCTCAGCCAGCACCTGTTGAAGTTGCGGACCTTCTTTCGTTCGATGAGGCCGATGGTGCACCTCTTGCTGTCGCACCTGCACCTGTCCAGACTCAATACCCATCGGCAACGCAGGATTTTGCACCCACACAGTCGCCTTTTTCTGCACCCGCCTTTGCAAGCGCCCCGGAGACGAAGCCGGCTTTCGCTAATCAGCCTCATAACGTAATCACACCAACAGCAAGTCCTGGCAACAACGACGTTTATTCGAACTACCAACTAGGTCATGATTCCACTGCTTTTTACGCCAACCAACAAATGAATGTAAGTCCCGTTGGCAGTGGACAGTATCAAATGAACTCGAGCCCATTCGAAAACAATTCAATGAATATCAGTCCCGCCGGGCCGTTCAATGCATCCCCCGCTGTCCCAACAACCGTGGCACCTGTGGCAACTGCACCCGAACCAGCTTTCAACACTTCAACAAACTCTACCGCACTTGTTCCTGTACAGCCGAATGCTCAGGGAGTTGATGGCGCCGTGCAGAGCCTTGTCAACCTAGATGATTTGTTTGGAAGTTCTGCTCCCATCACAAAGCAAGAAATGGACAAGAATATGAATGACATTAATGCTCATAGACCTCTCGGCGAGCTCAAAGCCAGCGGAAGCAAAAATGAGCCAAAGAAGCCTATTATGAATCCTTTTGACGCAGCCCCTGCTTACCAGAACCAAGGAATGTACAATGGAAATGCTTCTGCACAACAACCAAATCCTTTTAATGGCTTCAACTACCAGCAGAATTATCACCAAGGTTACGGGCAGCAAGGATTCCAATACCAACAACCATCTTACTAAATGTAACTGGTGGTGTGCGGTTTTGTGCTGCATCATTTTTGACAACAGAGAAGAGGAACAGTTTGGGGAATTTTCTTTTCGGGATTTGAACTGCTGTGGGTGTGGCAGTGCTTTTGGGAAATAATATGCTTTGCATTTTTGGTATCCTACTACCTTGTTTAGAATTGGGGGAGGAAAATCCATCTTTTGCAACTTGGGGATTGTATTTGTAACATAATCAGAACTTAAACTAATAAATTACTCGTACATTTTTATCGTCAGGAGTTCTCGCACCTATTACCACATGTAAGTACAATAGTGAAATCAAAAAGATCAATGTGAAAAAATTTTAAAGGAGGGTCAAATACATAATGCAGAAAACTATTTACTTTGATTGAAGCACGATTGAAGTAGTAAGCTGTGCATGAAAAAGGCTACCATGGCTGAAATCACAACTCCTGTTCAAGTTGCACCTCACAAAAGTAACATTTCTGCAGATCTTCAGTTGGACAAATTGCAGATGCAATTTCAATAAATGAAACGGGGCTGTGATTATCGAGGATGAAAAGTATTTTGTACCATTTAGGTGATAAAGAATCAAAACCCAATGCATGTTTTTACAAAATATATCCACCAATTCTTTTGTCAGGCAATGATAAAGACAATACTGATAAATCAATTTAAAGCCATGGTGATGGTTCTTTTCATGCATATATGGTACCATTGATGTACAAGTTTGAATTTTGCCAAACTGACCAAGGTTTTGATTTCAGTGTTCTAAAGCATGGGTACCTTTAAAATATATGAAATATCCATGCAAGAGTGTAGACTACAAAGAAAAGGGTTTTATTGGCTCCTGAAAGTCATGTTTGTCACTGGACACTGGACTTGATTCACCCCTATAATATAATATATACACTGTTTGCTGATAAATGTTCTACTTCTTGCCATTTCTGAATTAGCACATGTGCATTACATGAGTGCTGGATGTAATGAAACCACCATACATAATTTTTTGTTTTGTTTGTGATTTTTGTTCACTAGGGATAGGCAACAGTCAAAAAGTTACCACAGATTTTGTTGTTTGTTTACTTTAACCCAAGAATGATTGCACATATTGATCCAGATCAATTCTTCAGAATCCATTCTTCTACACTACCATGCTTAGACAGAGAGAGATATGGATGAGTGAGAATTGTGTATTGCCTACCTGTATCTACCTGATAATTTTTGTCAGAATCCCAAAAAAGGATGCAGTCACAACAATGCTTAGCTGCTGCTGTTTCAAATGAAGGTGTTCTTTTTGTGGAAGTGTTTTAGGTTTTAGGAAGACAGATCAGAGGTAGATGGTTTGGTGTTTACTCTGCTTTCCCATCAATTCTTTGAGGTCACTTGCCAGTCAATTAAACGCTAGAGAAAAGGTTCATGGTACATGCCCCAGTATGTAGAAGAAGCAATGATTGCAACTGTGTAAAATCTTATAGTTTGGCTTAGTCACATATGATCTTCTTTATTCACCAATGTACTCATATTTTTGAGATGGATGTCTGTGCATTTTCATCTGTGTAAGTAAATTGTTATACATTAAGTTGACACCATCCTTACTTCACCTTTTTCAACAATATCTCACATTCTTGCTTGTATCAAACTTATTGGATTTTTGTTTTTTATGCTTCATATTGTTGCTTTGTGGGAATACTGTACATTTCAATAAGCTCCAGCCACTGCTCATATTCATATTGATATTGGTATTGAGTATTGATGAATCTCAAAATGACATAAGCCTCATCACTTGGAGTTACAAACTCAGCATATAAGTCTGATATTTTTTAATGTACTTTAAGAAATTAATAAAACCTTGTTTTTCTAAGAAGTTTGAGATTGCAATCTTTCAGGATAGAGTACAGTGGTGAATGCATTCTTAATATGTAATATTTCTGACAGTGTTGCAGATGGTAGGAAGAATACCATAATTTGCAGTAATGGATTGTAAAGCATTTTCTGAGTGCTCATCTAAGACTTTATTTTCTGAGATGATTCAGAAAAAAGAGGCTTTGAAAAAAATAGTATGCAAATAATAAACAATATGCCAGAGAATTTTTACCTTACTTCCTTCTCAAAACCCACCTGATTACTAATAAGTGATTTCATTTTTATTTCAAAAATATTGTTGACTCCATTTGACACATCACAAAAATGCAACATTGTATTCTAGTTATAGAGTATACTTGCTCCCATAATTACTAGGGGGTGGCATAGAGCCCAAAAAAGTCAGATTCCAAAAACAATTTGGATATCATTCTGTCTTACATCCCTAGGCTTCTTTCCTTGTCATCTCCAGTCAAAAAATGAGCCTCAACAGGCCTCAACAATGGTGGTGCCTTTTTCAAGAAAAACCAATGAATGTTTGTGCTCTAATGTAAAAAAACTACTGGAAAACCACTATAAAGAAAGTTGTCCTAACAAAGTACAGGGCTTCTAGTTTGTAGCTGCCACATCAGAATAGTGGAATCTGATGCAGCACCAACACACTAGTGCATAGAAAAATACCATTGGCATGGTATTTTGATGTGGCAAAGCAAGAAAAATGCAATTTTTCCACTGTCACCACTGTAGAATAATGACAACAATTTGACCATCACACCTCCATAAAGACAAACCTCAACAACTCACCACTGCCATCAAAAATAGTATCTGATGCCTAGCCTTATGTTGTTGTCATCAAATGGCAGAAATAATGCCACAAACAACACACATTGGCCACAAGATGGATTGGTTGTTGTTTCCACCAGTCCACCAAGCATTCAAATGGTACAGGTGGCACAAAATGGCAGAAATGGCCAACTTTGAATAATCATTACCCCCCACGTCCAATGCATGTTGCATTGGAACAGTTGTTGCAATTGACAATCACTGCAACCACACTGATAATAGGCATCCATTTAAGGTTGGACACATCTACCAATTTTAATATGGGAAGCACAACAAACTGCAACAACCCTTCCTTTGACACGACTATTGTATCTTGTCTAAGGATGCATTGTTTCTTGAAGTCACTGACAATGGAGACAGTGGTTTTGATGTCAAGTCAACCACATTAAATGACTTAGCAATCAACAGGAAATGGTATGCACCCTATTCAGCCTTGTGGATTTTACAGTGAAGGCGACAACAATCATATTGACTACTATTACAATGATGTTACCTGATGTGACAATGCTGTAGTAATTGAAAGGTGTCAACAAGCCATTGAACATTGTTGAAATGAATGAAAGACACAATATAAATTAAAAAAATACACGAAACAAAAATTCTCACTAATGCCATTATCAGCATGAATCAAGTAATAGTTGCAGAATAAAATAAATTGAGATGGTGGAACTTTTTGATTTTCAATTCTTGAGTACCAAGTTGTTTCTAACTATAAATAACACAATATAATCAGCATTGTGTTAACAGAAGCTTAAAATTATGCGACAATGTAAATGAGTAAATTATTTTCTACAACTAACTACTTTCTTCCAAAAGTCAAAATTGACAAGCACACCTCAGTACTTTTCAACTTTTTATATCATTTTAAATGGTAGTAACTTTCATTTGAAAATTGAAATTTAATGTTGTGAAATGTATATTCAAGATACAAGTTGTATGTTATTTTTATTAAGTAGCACATTAAAATAAGATATAAATTGGACTTGTAAATTGTATAAAAAAATGACAATGTTAAATAGGATCATCACTTTTACCTTTTTTCACTTCAAAACTGATATTAAAACTGACATTTTTCCCAGGGCCTAGCAAATAAAATAAATGTGTGAATAAAGCACCAAGCAACAATGACATGGTATTTGATCTATAATTGGTTCTGTAGCAATACCTCCAGATTGAGACTGTAGAACTGATTTTTAACAGTTTTATTTTACAAGTTAGAAAAATTAAAAATTATGACTTGTTATTGAATTGCAAATTCTAAGTTAGAGCTAAACTGCATCATACTATAAATTCTTGACTGATATTTTGATTGCACACCTGTTGTAATTCAAGTAGTAATTTTTATTGAAGTTGTATTTATAATTTTGCACTTGTTCTTGATCTGTATATTTGCATTATTTGTAGTTATGATTCTTCTTAAATTTTGCTAAGAAGTGTGGGCTATTACACCAAGTGGATACCAGCAAACTAGTTTTGAAAAATAAAAACATCAGCAGATCAAAAATAATAATATCAGTAGAGAGAGACCTATTTCAGTGACAACAGCAACAATAAAAACATTGCCAACAAATGAATCAATGAATGTCCCAATGAATCCAAAAACTGGGCTACCACCATGGCAGCCATATATATTTTTCTACTTTCTATTTTGAATTCAATGAATTTTGTAAAACAAGCTCTTGACACTTATTTTAATAAGAAAATAGAGAGGAATGATTTGACAAACAAGCAATGAAATTAATGTTAGCATGGTATGCCAATAGCTGGAAGTAAAACAACAAGCAATGACAACAAGAAATAATAAATGGGCAGATCAGGTAGGTAGTAAGGTATGGTAGATATGTAGTACTCCTAGGACATTTTTCTTGTATTCCGAAGTGTTTATTTTGTAAAAATAAGCTTACAATGACAAAAATTATGCGTTTTGTGGAATACAAGAAAAATGTCCACGGACGACTACAAACAAAGTCTTACTCCTTTTGTATTCCACGCCAGTAGGCCAAAAAAAAGGCCGTTGGACTTTTTTTCTGGACCACTGGCGTGGAATACAAAGGCGTAAGACTTCTTATAGTATTCCAAAGGGCTTATTTGTAAAAATAAGCTTTCGGTGAAAAAAATTAGGTGTTTTGTGGAATACATGAAAAATGTCCACGGACGACTACACACAAAGTCTTACTCTTTTGTATTCCACATCAGTGGGCCAAAAAAAAGGCCATTGGCCTTTTTTCTGGCCCACTGACGTGGAATACAAAGGTGTAAGACTTCTTATCGTAAGACAAGGAAAGACTCAAATCAACACCTTGCACATACATAGTACTAGGTATTGCACCATACATTTACTATGATTTGTGAACTCTACTTACAGATTCAGATAGATTGCTCATTCCCAATTCTCAAAAACCGCAACAACTCCAACAAGAGAACTAAGCACTAATTTGCTCCTCCCTTTGATGGCACTACCAAACCTAAGCAAACAAATGCATGGTAACAGGAGGACAAGAACAGAAGAAAATTAACAATTAGTTGTGGCACTAAAATCATAATAAAAAGCTAAACTCCTGAAGAACAAGCAGCTCAGCAAAGACAATCATCACTAGTGAGAACATCTGGTTCTTCAATACAAGTAATGCTATGACATAGCTCTGAAAGGATTGAAGTTGGAACAAGAGGAACCAATGTTGTTGCAATCAAAAACATTGAAACTGTTGACAGATACTCAGCAGCAGCAGATGACAACAAAGAATATTGGATTGTGGATCTTTGGGCACAAGGAGTTGATGTTTCTGCTTTCTTGCAAGATGCCATCCCCCCGGAATATGCTGACTTCCTGAACGAGGACGGTAAAGGAAAAGATCAACCAACAACATCTATTAGTGAGGCTGACAAACATCGAAATCCTCCCGAGGCTGAACCTACAGACCAGCGACGAAGTTCATTCCTGCGCGCATCGCTGCCAAATGGAAAAAAAATTACTCTTATGCGGAGGTCCTCTTCATGTCTGTCTGATGCAACAAATGATGCAAAGCGTAGATTCTCATCATTTTTGGATGAAGCCTATGTTATCAATTCAGAAACAGGTGAAGCAGTAATCAATTCGATAGAAGATGCTGATCATACGAGGAAAGAAAAAGAAATTGAACAAGATGTAAAAAATTTTGATCCGGATGGAACTAGCGATGAAGAGAGAAAAGTGAATAGAGATTGGGCGATTAAAATGGCAATCGGTCAGGCAGAAAAAGCCGGATTTGAAAAGAAAGAATCGTCGAATGCCTCATCTGTCCAAAGAATTAATGGAAATGGTGATTATGGCACTTCCCATCCACCATCAATTTATGAAAAATGTGTGCCACCACCCACACAGCCCCTCCCTTCATTGGAGGTGCTAGGTCTTGATCCTAGGCACTCAGGATCATCCAATCCGCGAGAAATTGGAACTCTTCCGCCCTTTCTCCCTGAAAATTTATTAGCTGATATTGTACCTCGGCGTGCTAGAAATCATTTAGGTGGAATCTCCGATGGCATGCTTGTTTATGGCACAAGTGATGAGGGATGGGAACTGTGCGATTCAGATCATATGGTAGTTGGTTGTGTTAATACTTCTGATAGTTGTGGGTCTTTTCTACGTTGTTCGCGCGAGGCCTCACTGGTACGCTGCCCAAAGTGTAATACCGTCAGTCCTGTGGGACCTGAGTTGGCCAGTCTAAGGAGGTCAAATTCAAAATCACATCTAGACGAGATGGATGGAGACATGGGTTCGACTGGTGCTATCGCCTCATACGGTGCTCCCAACGAAAGACATCCTATCCAACGTAGGAAATCTAGTTTATCCTCGGCCGTAACTACTGTGGGCTGGGGAGGCTAATAATATTTGACTCGAAAAATGTAAATATTTTCAAGTTAACTTTTAGATCGTCGTGTCTACTACTTATGCACTGTGTATCAGAGTTACCCTTATTTTTGCAAATTAAAACGCCAGATGTTATTTTGGAGTGCATAAAATAATATGAAATGAAAGTTCATCACGACAATATGTGATATCTACCTGCTTGATTATTTGTCCCAGTCAATGATTTTCTATGACCAACGGTACAATACTATTTTTATGATTCGTTGTCATATTTGCAAGTAGAATATTTAGTTTCGAAGGATGCATTACTAATACATACTTATGTGACATACTTATGTGTCTGGACAATGAAAAAGTGAGTTTTTCACCTGCCCTTTCCCTGGTACACGAGGCAAAAATAAATAGCTTAACTTAACACTGCCAATGTTGTTCCGTGTTTTTATTGTTTTTAGGGAGAGATTATTGGGACTATCCCACCCATTTGATATTGTATTCAATTCAAGTCAATCAGTGCCACATGCAGTCAACTAAGTTGCGCAAACATTAACTCCAGGCGAGAAATCTGGAAAATACTGGACCCAATATAATTTTCAGACGTTCAATATCTGTTTTTCAACAAGAATACAGAATGCCGTCATTACATATCGGATGATATTATTCCTTTTCTGCGTTTGAGGTTTGCTCAAAACATATCAATACAAAGAGAAGAACCCTGAACCAAAAATCTACTTCATTGTCAAAAAGTCCTTACAATCCTATTCGTCATCTGCTACCTCTAAAAAATCAACGAAGAGACGCTTTCTATGAGTCGACTCGAAAATATGAAGTTAGCAAGCAAAGCAGGAGATTAACACAGTATGGCGGTACTTACGAATGATTTCTTCGTCAGTCAGGTTGAGCACCCAGAATGAGATATCATTTCCGTGTTCATGGTTTTTGTGCTCGAGCCAGATAAAGATTCGCAAGATTGGCAATCCTTTTTGGTTTTTTTAGGACCACGACCAAAAGTGCAAGTACGGCGACCAGTTTGTGGCTCTCTTACGCCATTGTTGACAGCTCGAAATAAGACTTCAAACACTGAAATAATCAGTCAGATAACCATTTTTGATTCTATGGACTGAAGCAGTTTATCTTGGGTCTTGGTTAGAGGATGGAGTTCCGGAGCAAACTAATCGTAGCTAGCAGCAAATCGTAATGGTTGCTAAGCTGAACTAGGTAGATTCAGGGAAAAGGTCCCTGTTAGACAAGAGAAAATTGAAAGCAAATGGTAACAGTGTTCGTGAAGAGGATCTGAGAGACAAACATACATTTGGCAGCATTTGACTTAGAATCTATAACAATCTGAGAGCTTGTTAGTTGGGGGTTCTTGCTTGTAAGTTTCTCACCACGTCGCTGGTCTCCAGATATTGTAAAAGCAATAAACAGATCGTCGCGTGGTGAGGACACGTGCGGTATAAGTAGTATGGTAGGTTTGGCGGTTGTTGTGTAGCGAGGTTTGTGGAGGTCTTTGTGAGGGTTTGTGGTTTGTGGTTTGTGGTCTTTTGTGGTGGTTTGCGTGGCTGTTTGTGGTTTGTTTGGGCGAACCTGTTGGAACAATTTGGAGCAATGCATTACAACTAACAGTTAGTACAATAGTACTACTATGTACATACAATACTTACAATCTCTTACAATATAATATAGTATTGTACGAGTGGTACGTACATAGTAAGTGGATGGTTCATTAATACTGGCTCAAAACATACTGAATTTATAAACGACATTTTAAAACTATTTCATTTACGTTTTCAAAATACTTAATTCAGATAATCGCTGATTTTTTTTTCATCTCACCAATATTATTTCCCTACATGAACATTACCTACAATACCTGTACAACATTTTTTTAATAATACGGCTCATTATCATTAGTACATAGTATTATCATTGGCATGGAATCCAACCACCATGATATTTTTTCATTTCCACCCCCCTTTGATCCTCCACTTATCAATTAATTATGGCATCATCAATGAAGCTATCACCGACGCTGCCATCAGCATAATTTTTTCAGTGTTGCCACCCACACTGTCTTTGTCAACCATGCTGTTGTTGCCATAGATGTTGCCATAGATGTTGCCATTGTTGCTATTGATGTGACAACATTAAAGACTGCCTTTGAAGACTGCCATCAACAGCCACCATTGATGCCTGCCGTCAACAACCACCGTCAATGACTGCCATTGACAACTGCCTACCACTGCAGAGTTGACTGTTGTGAGTAGTTGATGTGCTCTATTTTTGCTGATTAATGTGCTTGGTTGATTTTTCCCAGGTCACTTGCATCTGCCCCTTCGTCTTGCAGATGTCATTTGAAAAGTCAGTGGGGCAGTGGTGTAGATAAGGCAGGGGTCCGATGACAGGACAGAGGTGTCAAAGAACAAGATTTCATTCCAGAGGTGTTGAAAGCTTAGGTTCGTTGATGGGATGGAGGTTTAGGTGCACAACATGGTTGAGATGGGATTAGTGGTGTTGCTTGGCAACTTGGTGGGGCAGTGGAGGTGTTAGGAGATTAGGTGGAGGTCTCTGCCATGAGGCTACGGAGGACAGAACCCTGTTGTTAAAAACCACTGAACCAAGCAACTTATTCGTTTGTGGTGATGGTTGGTTCTCTGTTGGTACAATACCCAATAAACGATAAGACCAGTTTTGTTGTTAGACGGATGGGATATAGATTTGTGGGAGGAATCTAATTAAATATTCGTAGGACAAACTAGTTTATTTGTTGCTGTGTTATGATTCTATCTAAATTTTGTTGCTATCAGCTGGTAAATTTTATCTGTTTCTGCATGTTTTAACATAATATTTCATGCATTCTTTTCATTCTTGAAGCAAAATGTGACATGTTTGCCAATTATCTTTACTCAACCAACTTCTGCAAATGAGTCCTTCATCACTACTTACTCCTTTAAAGTGAAAAAGATGAAATCTCTCAAAAATTTTTCATCATGGTAATAATTATATCTAATGATGATGATGATGTTGTGTTGTGTCATTCAAGCACCAGCTCATAAGCAGGTAATGTAGCATCTATCTAGTACCATACGTACATATACATACTTAGAACCATGCCATGCCATGTTGTATGTATGATAATACCTTCACTAGCTCTATATTATCTGAAACTACCTACTACTACATGATTGGTACAATACAACATATAAGAAGTATTTACTGCACCTTACAGAATTATTGTTAGATGGCGCACATGACAGGAAGAGAGATTTTTCTGATTACAGTGATAAAAAAAGTATATGTACAAAAATAATGATAAACATTTTGCATATCCTGTAACTATTTTGGAAATATGTCCTGTGTAAAATCTAGTATGATTTGGGAAGGTATGAACGAACCATCTCAAGTAGTAATAAGTAGTACTCGTAGTCAGTATGGTATGGTAGTAATAGTACTACTATGGTACCATATGGTACAATAAGAAGATACAATACATCATCATCAAAGACGTGTCCGTCCTTTGTCCTTCATGGTGATGGTGGCTCACATTCTGTTTGCCATCTTGGTTACTTTGAGCGCATCGGAGTCTTCAGCCTTTAGCACAGGCAGTACCTTTTCACTGATATCGGTTCTTTCCTCTCGCCACAAGTGTGTCCCTCGTCGCGAGGTCAAAAATCTTTTCAATTGCCATTTCTCCACCACCAGACATCCTTCCAATCTCTACCTCGCAATGTCAACCGTAGGAAAAGACATCGATGGCAAATCGATTGCCACCCAAGTTCGTTCTGAACTGACTGAGAAAATCTCTGGATTGCCTCCAGCGGATGATGCTACACCCGGTGCTCGACCTGGACTCGCAGTCATGCTTGTTGGTGAACGTCGCGATTCTCAAACTTATGTTCGGATGAAGCAAAAGGCTTGCCAAGATTGTGGCATGCTATCTTTTTTGTCCGAATACCCGAAAGTGGAGGAAGTTACGGAGGAACTACTTTTGGCAAAGATTGAAGAATGGAATGCTGACTCAAAAGTACATGGCATTCTTGTTCAACTTCCACTACCTGAGAAAATTAGTGAGGAGAAAATTCTTAAAGCAGTGCTTCCAGAAAAGGACGTGGATGGTCTCCACCCTGTGAATACGGCGTCTCTTTTTTCAACCTCTACTCACGCCGGATCAGAAAAATTGAACTGGAAAGACTTTTCCTCACTTCCATTTCATATCCCATGTACTCCTCAAGGGTGCATAGAATTATTGGACAGAATTGGAGTCGAAATCGAAGGAAAAAATGCGGTCGTGATTGGAAGAAGTAACTTAGTCGGTTTGCCGGTGGCTATGCTGTTGTTGCATCGCAATGCAACTGTTACTATTGTGCATTCTCGCACGAAAAATATCCAGGATGTGGTAAAAAGTGCCGACATTGTCATAGCTGCTGTAGGTAGAGCAAAGATGGTTCCAGGGGCTTGGCTGAAGGAGGGATGCGTCGTTGTTGATGTGGGCATCAATAGTGTCGAGGACTCTACCGCTAAACGGGGATACAGGTTGGTTGGAGATGTTGATTATGAGAGTGCAAAAGAGATTGCCGAGTGGATTACTCCTGTGCCTGGAGGTGTAGGCCCAATGACTATTGCAATGCTGCTAAGGAATACCTGGAATAGCTGGAGAAGAATGACAGGCAAGAACAATGATGTAGAAGAGAAATGAATAGGTAATGATTGAGACGCCATGGGTAGGGGCAATATTGTGTCAACTCAAGATCTAGTCAGAAGGAAATAATAGTGGTCATACGGAATCATAGGGGGGCGAGATTTAGTGGAAGAATATCATCTAAAAACCATCACATAACTCAGTGAGTGCAACGAATGCACTCACATCAATAACAGCTACCTATAGCAAGGCATTTATTTTGCTTCAATATTTTGATGTGGTTATTATTTACACCAAAATACCACTTGAGTGTTATGTTGATGAGCTTTCGAACCAAAAGCAGTTGTTGCCTTTGTTGTCTGTGTATCGTGAAGGATTACTTGCTACAAACTCCAATGAAGTGTGTTGCAGACAAAAATTCAAGTTTGACAATCATTTCCATGGTTGGCACGAAATGTGTCAGAAGTATAAATTAGCTGTCTGACAATATTGTGTGGCCAGTTTAAGTCCAAGCATATTAGATACCAAGTAGTGAAAACAAATCTCAGCCATATTTTTTAGTAATTATTGCCAAACTGGGCTTGTTTTGGTTTTGTGGTATTGCAAAAATATCGTAAGGAGTTCAGAAAGTGATAGTATGGTAACATTTTCCCAATTAAATTTGGGTTCATATCATTTCCTTTCAAGCACCAAAAACCCATATAAAAAGGCAAACACAATATTCTTTTGTCGTTGTATGAAATAAATGTCCCTTTTCAACATCAAAAAGCTATTGACACTAATTACTAGTGAAAACACCTAGCAACTGTTGCCATGAGGGAACTTTGGACTTCGCTGCAAGGTTTTAGTCGACAGACAAAAATTTAGTATTGGTTGGAGTGACAAGGGTGAAAAGAAGTTGACAAATATTAGTTTGAAATATTGGACACTTGATCAAATCATTTTTAAAATACTATATACCCATAGGAAATTTTTCCCCACAATATTATGTTCCAGTTTTGTAGCATTTGATTATTCTACTCTAGTACTGGTATGTAATATTCTCATGGTAAGAAAATATCTGTATTCTGAACTTCAAGCCCAATTTCTAGATTTCAGACACACTTGGATTTTTTCATTCACTTGTAAATAAAGATTATGTCTATGTTGAAATGCAAAAATATCACTTAATGCTGCATATTGTAGGATTGTTTTGAATGACTGCTTTGAGGTTTTCTAGATGCAAAAAAGTGACATGATATTTGTAAGTTTTTATGTCCTTATGTATTAATCTTTTTTGTCATTTCTGTCATAAGGACCTCTGTGAAACTAATTTACAAAATGATATACCTCTTCATGGCAATTTACATGCCCTTGAAGTATTATTCTATGTGAGATTTCATCTTTGATGACTGGTTACTGTAATGTAAGGTGGTGGTCTGACAAAATGCCTATTGATGCCCCAAGCACTACGATGTTAGATCTAATTGAAGAAGTAATTGAAAATGACTTGGATGGAATAAGTGTGAGCTTAAAATAAAGATTAATTTTGAAAGGGAAAAGAATTTAATAAAACTTTTTTGCCCAAGCTTCTCTCTGGGAAACTAGGGTGAATACTACCTCCAACCCTGGGGAAACTACCTTCATCAACCCTGTTGCAAGGAACAACAAATTACATGGCAACTAAAAAGTATCTTTCTGCTAATGGTACTCAATACATACATACGTAGTTCCTATTGTAGGTACGTATTGAGA
>JALLOT010001433.1:0-15033 GCA_036939595.1 Thalassiosira livingstoniorum | reverse complement strand
TTCCAAAGTGCTTATTTTGTAAAAATAAGCTTCCAATGACAAAAATTAATGGCCTTTTTTGGCCCACTGGCGTGGAATACAAAGGAGTAAGACTTCATAGTAGTAAGCCTCTAACAAAAATATTTTTTGATTCAATTTACATTCCCCCCCCATAGTGCTAGCGACATTGGCATTGGTCAGTCCACACTCAACCATTCACCAGCCACTTCAGCATATCTCCATCTATACTAAATTGCCTCCACTTTGATGGCCTTGTATTGGCCTCTGGCAACTCGTGGCGCTCGTACTACATCTACCTACTTGCACTATTTTTCGAGTTCTTGGTTTACATCATGGATCCGGCTGTCCGAAAGAGTGGGCAACAAAGAAAGCCATCAACAAAGATTCAGTCATCATCAGCTACCAAGAAGATTAAACCAACATAAGTTTCAAGACACAAATCAACCCACCCCATTGATGCCAGTTGCTACACATTGCTATTCCTCCATGGTCAGTTCAAATGCTATGTGAAACAGATGAAGAATTTAGACTCCGTCAACATGGCTGACAATAATATCATTGCTCTCTTCAAAACAAACAACAATCTCTGCATGAGTCATGGTGTTATCCATCTGCTGCCTCTTGCCTTTCAGTGATCAAAGCAGCAAATCTGTCAATTTTGTAATCTGGGAAACAAGGAACAACTGGAGGTCATTGATGATTATTTGGATTGCAAAATTGATACATGTTTTCCAAAGTACAATGAGCCTCCTCCTCCATCAACAACTTCACTATGTGCTGGATTCATGGTGAAGGATATCAGATGGATGTTGTTGAAACAGGATTGGCTCATGTTGTGAGGGAGGGATGGCATGCTTGATCAAAACTATATCATCCAGACCCTACCAAAAATATATTGTCATTCTTTCCCATCACCGGGACTGTGATTGCTGGGTTTGGATGTAGAGCCATGTGGACAATAGCAGAAGGTCCATTGACTGGTGGCACACTTCTTGGTGGTGTCACCATCTGAAGCATATCATGTTTGAAAGGGGAATCCATTCATGGTAAAATCAGGTGTGGTGCATGCCATGATTTGAGGTTATTATTCTACCACTGTTGCACCAGAGCTGCTGAAGTCCGTGAGAAGCCAGTGCAAGCCAACACTCCAAATATTCTTCTTGAAAGATTTACATCCTTGATTGCTCAAAAATCAAAACAGCAAACCAACAAACTATCCATTGCAAATAAGCAATGCAGCCAACAAAATGTATTCAATTGGATGTCCCCTGATAATGACATAGACTATCATAGAAGTCCCAGTTGATGATGCCACTAACATATGTTTCAATGATGAACTCTTGCCACATCTACAAGAGTTTCTGTCATATTAAGTGTCCAAGGATAGCATTATTTACTACATTTTTGTAGGGAGTATTTGCAAACATAAGATTGCAAGAACAGTGTGGGTAAGTCTGCTGTCAGACATTGCTCACCAGTCATTCATCTTGTGTGTGTCATTCATGATGGCATGGGACATTCTGGTAGCTTGTACAACTTGCTGGAAGTAGTATGAGGCCTTCCTTATGGGCAGATTCTAAATGAGTACACAAGCCCAACTACAAATGATTTAGATGGTATTTTGGTTAGAAACCTGGCAAGGGATAGAGATATTTTTAACAAGCATCACCCAAATGCAAGGGGACTAGACAGGCACATGATTGTGATATTGGCATTCAATGCAATGAGTTGCACACCGTCAGGCCCAATAACCTTGCAACTCAATGGGTGCTGGTGTCCAATCTTTGTTTTGAGTCGACCCCCCATGATATTGTTGCGTGTGGCGTTGTCTTTGTGACCCTCTCTCTTTCGAGTGCAAGTCTTGCTGGTATGTCCAACACGGACTTTATATCCATGGGAATGGCAATAACCCTCTTTCTCAAACTTCCAAAAGAACAATTGTTTTTCCTTTCCATCAACAATGACAGTTGGTTTGTTGGATGGTTTTGGAATACCGCTGGGTTTACCCTGTTTGGTGGCCAATAGTTCTGTGAGTTGCTTATTTTGTTGTGTTAAATTGGTGACAGCATCAGTAAGTTGTTTGTTGTTTTCTACAAGTTGTTGTAGGGTTGTTGCATTTTCAGCAGCTTTTCTTTCCGCGACAGTTGTTGCAGCATTGGCAATGCTATCGAAATATCCATCGACTTGCTCGAAGAAGTTCGGAGGCATGGTTGAAGCAGCATTGGCCTGATTTTGTGCTGTGACTTTCATGGCGTGTTTTGTTTCGATTTGGTTGCTTCGTTTGTAGGATTTGTAGGCTTCAATGAAATGCTTTTTCCAGTTTGCCCAGGTTTTTCTATTGCTGGGTTTTTGTTCCCACTCACGAAGGTCTTCTTTGAATACACCGACTTCGTACATTGATTTTGTTGCTATTGCCATTACCGTGTTGTCTAACATGGTGAATCCTGCTTCCGTTGCCGCGTATTGTGCTTTTTCAAGTTTCCTGATGTACTCTGCCATTCCTGCCTCGAGGTCAAAGTATTGTTGCATTTCGTTTTGTAAATCAACGATGTCTATCGCATGCATTTCTCCATACGTGTCTTGGAGATGTTGCAGGAGGTCATACGCTGTTCGTTGGGAGTAACCGTACGTTTGGTGTTTAATTGCGTCCAAGTAAGTGTCATCTACCATGTGAATTATGTACTTCTTGGCGCCGACTTCTGCTGCGGAGTATATTTCGTAATCCTTGATGCGCTGGTCATGGAGAGCCTCACGTTCTGCCCGATCACGTGCGGTAGCGAATTGACCGATGGAAAAATCATACGGAGCAGGTTTATAGGGGCGTACAAAAGCCTGACCCACGTCGTTGTCATATTCGTCGGGGTCCATGATTAGGCCGACCAAGCCATGTTGGCCGCCCCCTAAGTTGGATGGGATGTCCAGTAGCATATCTTGGAGTGTGCTCTGGAGATCTTTGATGTCTTTGGGTGTTGGTTCTCCCATGATGGGAGCGGTTGCCGCCTGGGCACCCTCGAACAGCGTGGTGATCTGTTCGGGTGTCATGGTTTGTTATTGGTGGCGCGGAGCGCCCAAAGGATTTTCAAAAGTCATGAAGTTATAGACCTAAAAAGTCACATTTGGTAAAAATATCACGATAAGCACGTGATCTATGTTTCTTGCTGGAGCCTGGAGCCTGGAGCCTGGAGCCTGGAGCCTGATGGAGCAAAACATGTGCAACTCGTGATGCAACGTGCCTGTGTATGTGTCATTTTTTATGTTCCAACCGTTCCAGGTTCCAGCCAAGCTCGAACCTCTCGCTCGTGCTCAAACCGTCCCAAACTTCTTTTCGATAACAAAACATGGCGCCAATTGTCATCCCAGAATCATCAAGCAGTGATCTCCCCGATGATCCTATTGCTCCTTCTAAAAAGTCTCCAGAGAGGGGAAATGTTGCCAAGGAAATTATGAGTTATGGCAACGTCGTGGTGCTTCCAGATGTAATACCAAATAAAAACGAAATCGAAGCCCGAAATGAAGGCGAAATTGAGATAAGCACATCTCAAGAAGATGAGGAGAGGGATGATGACGATGTCAATCCAGAACAAACGTCAAATCTTTTTGCAGATGAGCTCGTAGACAATGACGATGTTATAGACTGGGACAAAACATCACAATCCAACCAAGGATCCAATTCTCCTAATTCCGTGGTTTCCAACTTAATGGCATCATCGCGAAGCTTTGAATTTCCCAGCATCAATACATCTTTCATGGGAAGAAGTGGCGGTGAATCGTCTCCGAGGGTTGCAGTACCCTCCCCTTCTGTTTTTTTCTCGAATGCCAACATTTCTTCATCCTTGAAATCAACGAAGAAGAAAATTGTTGACGGACTGTTCTCTCCGTCTTCCAGTGAGATGGTTGATGTAGATTTGCTTGCAGAAGAAAGTGGTCCATCAAACGAGGGCCAACTAACAGACAAACCAAATCAAAGTAGTCTGAGGGAGCTCGTGGGTAAAAAAGCAGAAACGAAGAAGGCTTCTTCGGCATCTATTTTTGGCTTGGAGCCATTGCGTTGGGAAACAAAGAAAGGATTCGTGTCAACATCCAAAAATGAAGATGCTGGTACATCGTGGTTTACAACCTTTGATACAACTCAAATATCTAATTCCTTCAAGAAGTGGAGCAAAGATTTTACTGCTGCGGCAAGTGAGTTTCTTAACGAGGATGAAAGTAAAGATGCATTTGTGGCTCATTTTGGCAGGCAGGTCAGCCGCCAAGCAGCAGAGAGTATGTATGATGATTGTCGGAATGTTGTTTAGATTGTCCACGTCCTGTGTCGGATGTGAACAAATCTAGTGCTTGGCAAGAACGGGAGTTTTGGATTAGAGGTGGTCATGTCTTAAACGATCCACTGATCCAGCTCCCAATTCAAAAAATAATTTATGTATTCCAAAGTTTGCTTTTCAGAACGAAATATCACTGACGTTTTCAGATATCTGGATAGTTGTTAGTGCGAAAATGCTTGCAATAGGAGCACCATGTCTAGCCAGTACTTTTTTCTGATTGCGTTCTTGATGATCATGTAACATGAGATTCTTTGGATGGGTTGAGTTCAGACCAACATTGTTAATTACTCTATTCTAGTAAAACCTGACAGACGAATGCTGGAATAAGATACTAGATCTAGATAGTATTGCTTGCATGTTATTTTTTTTACGTTGTATGCTACCACACAATGTACTTATCTTGTACTTATGATATTTGCTGTATGGCTCATCCATGGGCAGAATGCAGATATGTGGCAGAATGTCTCTGCTCCCAACACTAAAGCACTCAAAATGTCTCCCCAGACAATAGCGCCTCCGCCATATCCTGCATAGTCTCTTCCACCGGCCGACAACTCACGCCCAAACCACTCTTCAACCTCTCAGCTGCTTCCACCTCTCGTTCACCAATTTTGATTGCCCCTCCATCAAATTCCGTATCGCAAGTAATCTTATCGATATCAATTTCCCCAAGAACGTTATTTGTGCCGCTCGTTCGGTCTTGCACATTCTTCACTGCCCGTTTGAACGCCTCAGCTACCAGTTCAGAGCTTAGTCGTTCCTCTGTTGATATGACGTACCTTGATTCATAACTGCCATCTCCTGTATTTGAAATGGAAGCTGATTTCATTGTACCCGCTGCAATATGAGCCTCGGCCACATCTCGGACATCTGCACAAAGTCTGCTTTGCACTGGAGTTGAAATAGATTGATGCAGTCAAATTTTACGCCATTGATGAACATGTCAAATGACCGATTTGACTGGCAATAATACATCATACTTACCTGGAGATTTCCCTCGCAGCCACTGATCAACCAACTGCAAAGAGTACGAGGTGCTACCACCACCACTTTGCCCTACCGATTTTGGAGAAGGTGGAGGAGGACCAAACACAAATGAAGGACACAGTGCCACCATATCCAATGATCCATCACCGTCAATTTCACTGTTTCCCTCGTTTCCCACACCATTATTCCTTTCCTTATCCCAAATTTCATTACATTCACGAACCAACTCCCACGCTCTCCTCTCCGATTCCGCTTTCGACCATTGATAACACGAACCCCAATTCTTACCATCAAGTTTCGACAGCGTATTCCAATCTTTATACGTGTAGTGCTTCCCATTGAGAGGTGGTTGATTCGTCGCCCGAACGGCTGCCATGGAGGAAGTCAAGACCAGTCGAAATTGGGTGGGAATGTTTGCCCAGTGTGCCATTTTGGGAGAAGTTGGAGGCAATAGAATCTCTCTGCGAAAGTGGTCCAAAGTCCGAACGACATCTTCGGCGGATTGTACATTGTCATTTGCAGTTTGAATGGGGTCGGGTGAGGGACCGAAGACGGATGCTATGTGATAGATGCATGTGGAGCAGGATGGAATGGGCTGAGTTTCCGTTGAATGTTGTGAATGTTGCGAATGTTGTTTTGGGCTGTACAAATGATCGAAACCTGTTTTGAGTGCCTCATGGAGAGTGGCACCACCATCTAGCATGTCATACGGCATTACTTTCACACAAATATCTCGTGTTGGATTTTTGTTTCTAGATGCTGCATTGAAATCTTTCAAGTGTTCGTTCCAAAATGATTCTTCATTGGAGATGCGATTGGGTCGAACAAGACAAATGATAACGTCTTTCGTGGCTGTACCATCCCCCATTTCATTTTTTGAACTTTGTACAACTTTTCCCTCGTCATTTTCACTGCCTTCATCAAAGTGTTTTGATAAGAGTGAATAAACGACATGCCGTCCTACAAATCCATTGGCTCCAGTGACGATGGATATGGATGACGTCGAATGAGACGATGAAGTTTGGGGATTTATTGCCAACGCCTGTGCTAAAAGTTGTTCGTATTGTTGGTGAAGAGATATTATAATGATGAGAAGATGGAGGATTGGTCTTATCAAAAGATGAGTAAAATGAATTTGTCGGCGGTTCATCATGGGCACAATTCCTTTTGATTAGATGGAGGCAGATGGAAGCAATTAAGGAGAAGAAGTCTCTTAAGACAAGAACGAGCAAGATTAGATAGGGACACTTTATTCAATCAACGAGTGCAGGAGGAAGTATAGTAGTACCAAGGGTAGTACTATTGTGATAATAATGTGGGCGTTAGTTTATTCACGGACTTATTAGTAAGGCCGTCATCGTCATGCTTGCTCATTGCTTGGTAGTATGGTACCAATACCATATTGCAATCTTGGATCCAATTTGAGATTGATGCTGTGATTGCTTGATGACTCTATCTATGGTTGACTCTTGTTAGCACAGAGATATTATGGTAGCCATCAAATTACTAAGTACGTACCATACTGGTTCCTATGTATTTTGTTACGAGCACAATATCGGCGCATGGTTTTACTGACACCGTTTATTTCCCCGTCATCACTCATCACCCGTTTTCTGCCACAGTGACGATGGAAGATGGAATTGGATCATTCATCACTTGACTTTTAGACTTGACTTGCATCTTGCATCCCGCCCGTGCTTGCATTCATTGCATTCATAGTTTAGGTAGGCTGAGTTAGTGGAATCGCCATAATATTCTTTCGGCAGAACCGAAATTCCAGAGGCCCAAGCCGTCTTGCTAGTTGAAGCAGGTTGAAACCCTCGTTTGACCGCTGCAGAAATTGACCACAGACGCTACATAATCAGCAATCAGCATTCAGCATCCAGCATCCATCGCGATGAAGCTCGGCGGCAACATCATCATGTCGACCCTCCTCGCGACCACATGGAGGTCCGCATCGGCATTCATCCCTTCCAGAGGCAGCACACGCCTCCTAACCTCCGTCCCTCGCCACAACNAACACCCCATCCCCCACCACCCCCCAACATCCCCTCCGCCTCGTCTCCCCCCTCACCCGCCTCCAATCCACCCTCGCCGACGAAACCCAAACCAAACCCTCCTCCCAACCCGACTCCCAAGAACAAGAACTCCCCACCAACGATTCCGACCCCGACCTCCTCAAACTCCGCCACACCTCCGCCCACGTCATGGCCATGGCAGTCCAACAAACCTTCCCCGAAGCTCAAGTCACCATCGGACCCTGGATCGACAATGGCTTCTATTACGACTTTTACTTCCCCGACACTACCGATGCGGAGACGGGAGAATCTGTCCCCGGGAGGAAATTGTCGGATGACGATTTGAAAAAGATTAAAAAGGCGATGGATAAGATCATTGCCAAGGATTATCCAATTTTGCGTCAGGAGGTGACGAGGGACGAAGCGCGCAAGAGGATCGAAGCGATTGGAGAGCCGTTCAAGCTTGAAATTCTCGATTCGATCAAGACAGAGCCTATTACTATCTATAGTATTGGGGATGAATGGTGGGATTTGTGTGCTGGGCCGCATGTGGAGTCGACGGGGAAGATTCCTAAGAAGGCGGTGGCGTTGACGAATGTGGCAGGAGCGTATTGGAGGGGGGATGAGAAGAGGGAGATGTTGCAGAGGATTTATGCCACGGCGTGGAAGGATGTGGGACAGTTGAAGCAGTATAAGAAAATGTTGGAGGAGGCGAAAAAGAGGGATCATAGGTTGCTTGGGAAGAAGTTGGATTTGTTTTCTATTCAGGTAACTTTTTTATTTGATAATTCAATTTCCACTTTTGTTATGATTAATGCGTACACTTGAATGCACACTGAACACACCCTTTTCCCTCCATACACCCATAGGAAGATGCAGGAGGCGGCCTAGTCTTTTGGCACCCCAAAGGCTCCACCATCCGTCGCAAAATTGAAGACTTTTGGAAAGCACAACACGTGGCCGAAAACTACGACATTGTCTACACACCCCACATTGCCAACCTCGACCTATGGAAAACATCGGGTCACTACGATTTCTACCGTGAGGGCATGTTCGACCAAATGGATGTAGAAAATGAGCAATATCAAATCAAACCAATGAATTGCCCCTTCCACTGCCTCATGTTTAAGGATGCCATTCGATCTTATCGTGATTTGCCATTTCGATGGGGAGAGTTGGGGACTGTGTACAGATATGAGCGATCGGGTACCTTGCATGGATTGATGAGGGTTCGTGGTTTTACTCAGGATGATGCTCACATCTTTTGTTTGCCAGAACAGCTTCAGGATGAGATTGTTGGTGTGTTGAAGTTGACGGAGAGTATTCTTTCGAGGTTCGGTTTTAATAAATATGAATTGATGATTTCAACGAGGCCGGAGAAGAGTGTGGGTTCGGATCAGATTTGGGAGGATGCTACCAAGGCTTTGGTTGGGGCTTTGGATGAACTCGGATGGGAATATGGGACAGATGAGGGTGGTGGAGCCTTTTATGGACCAAAGATTGATTTGAAGATTAAAGATGCTATCGGAAGGACTTGGCAGTGCTCCACTGTTCAATGTGATTTTAATCTTCCTGAACGATTTGACTTGGAATATGTCAGTGCGGAAGGTACAAGGGAACGCCCAATCATGGTTCATCGTGCCATCTTTGGATCTATTGAACGTTTCTTCGGAATCTTGATTGAGAATTGTGCTGGAGATCTCCCATTCTGGTTGGCACCTACTCAATTGAAGCTTTTGCCTGTCACAGATTCTGTGTTTGACTACTGCAAAGAAGTTGCTGCCAAGGGAAACAGCCTTGGTTTGCGTGTGGAGGTAGATAGGGGAAACGAACGACTGGCAAAACAAATTAGGAATGCAGAACAGGGCCGTATTCCTGTGATGGCTGTGGTTGGAGTCAAGGAGATGGAGTCTGGGACCCTGGCTGTACGCAGTCGCAAGTTAGGAGATTTGGGGTCTTTTGCTGTTGATGACCTTTTGTCAGAGCTGAAACGATGTGATGATGTTGCGGAGGAGATGACTCTAATGGGGGAAATTCCTGAAAAGGAAGAAGCATCTGGAGCGTCTGAATAAAAAACGTTAACCAAAACTGAAAACCAATTCTTTTTGTTACTTGATGGTTCAAAAAAGTAATAGACTTTTACAATATTTTTGCATCAATTTGATTGTTGTAATGTGATTTTGACCAAACGCCCGCACCATAGTGGTCTCTGAAAATGTGCCCATTCACTTTTGCAACAGTGAATATTTCAAATGGGAATTCAATGATGAAAATGGCAGACAATTACTTACGGAGTTTGACTATGCAAGCAGATATCGTTGAATGTAATATGTCAAAACTGAATTTGTCTTTCTCATTGTGTTGTTTCTTCATTTTTCTGACAGCTACAACACCCAACTTCTTGATTCCAAAGAAGACATATTTTTTGCTACTTCATAACAGACGAATCTTCTTCAATAAAATTGTTGCTTGTCTTTTTCCTCAGAAAATGATCACAGAAAATATTAGATTACTGATGCCCCAAATTAATGTTACCGTATTTGTTTTAAATCTATCTAATTCATAACTCTTCGAAAATAGTTAGTTGTCTCATAAAGGATACTACTACAAAACTTCGCTCCAAAATTGTAGGAACTACTGTTTTCAATTTTATAAACACGTTCTCCATGAGTAAATGATTAATCCTTTTATTTTTCTACTTATATAAAAAAATATCACTCTCAGTGTTTCATATCTGTGCTTCTGAAATCTGACCCTCCTCAAAACAGGCATACATATTGTCACAGTCATTTGTGTAGCCTTGCAAGGAGCTCAATATGTCTGCCTGCAAAGACAGCTTTGTCCATTTACAGGATACCAATCCTGGGGCCAGAGGACCATCTGCACCTAGGTGCCTGGGTGATCTACTTACTATCACTTGGATGAGGGATTTACCAACTCTTGCACATATTTCTACATGCAATGGAGTATAGTACAAAACTGGTACATGTTTAATGTCACCCAACAGGCTCAATCAGTGCAACCATAAATCACTTAGAACTGCTGATCAGAATGTATGGATATTAGAAGGGTAATAAACAGGTGGACTTGGGCAAGCCCCACCACATTCAGGGATGATTGCCAGGAGCTGTTCACAGTTGGGGTGAACTTTCTTAGGTTTTAACACTATGGGATACCAAAAGAGAAGTTGTTTACTCACACAAAAACATTATGGGAAGAGTGACTCAAGCTAAGTAGATGGGGAGGGTAGATAGCATAATCTTTATTTCTCATCTTAAAAGGATATTCAGTGACAATGGCTGGCAGTGCATCAAAAAGTGACCAAGGGAATCAAACCCTTGAAGTTACCTGAGCAGGCACTGCTGGTGGAACATCACAGAATAACTGTTTTTCCATTATCATTCCATACAAAAAATGACTAAAAAGAGAAAAAAATGTGATTGAAAACAAAATGTGACAAAAAAAGAAAAATGTTTGGCAATGACACTGCTTTCCAAAGATTGCAAATGAGAAAATATAGTGTTTCAGTTTTTGCTCACAAAAACACACAAAAATTCACATAAATTCACAAAAACACATAAAAATTCACAAAAACACAAAAATTCACAAAAGTACACCAAAACACACAAAAAATAATGATATAAAAATAACAAAGCAATGTTGGTTGGCATTGAAAAATGTTGTGAAAGATAGCAACCTCCAGCTGGTCTGATCATGGGAATCACAACCACCATGGCAAAGTCCTGCTTGAGGGGGAAGAAACTACCATTGATTAAGAAAGGGACAACATCTTAACAATACTTCCTTCATCATTGAAAGTCATTTGAAAGAATAGCCTTTTTGTTGACAATGGAAGTATGGGGAAATGTCACCATCTCCTTTGGAGGATGCTTACATTGGCATCATTTTTGTTGTCATTGTCATGTGTTTCTTGTAGAGAAACTATGGCAAAAGTGAGATTTTTAGCAGCTGTTTCTGCTAAATGAGTCAAGAGCTATTAGCTGACATAAACAACAATTCAAATCATGTTGATTGAACCTTGTTGAGTGGTCTAATATCCCCCAATGTCATTTGTCATGGTAGGACCTGATGTGTTGTGACAAGGTTTGGGCATTGGGACAAAAAACAGGAAAAAAATATATTTGGAAAAATTTCATTCAGTTTTTGACATTTGATTGGCAAGAATTTGATTTTCCCTAAAGTGTGTGTTTTATATGTTTTTGTGCATTTTTGTGCATTTTTGTGTGTTTTCATTCACAAATATACAAAAAATAAACAGAAATACATTAAATTGCTAAAAATTTAAGAAAAATAAAAATAAAATTACTTTTTATATTATTTATTTCAATAATTACAAATAATATCCTTGCCAGATTTTATTTAAATTTCACGCTTTTTCCGTGTCAAGTCACATGGAACCAATAAGGGTAAAACCAGTGTATTTATCATATTAATACCATGACTCTGGGGTGTTTCTGATTGCCACTATCCAATATGAGCTCATTGATCTCAATATGTATCATAATTGAAAAGTGAAAAGTAAACATTGATAGATCAATGAAAATGAATATATTGATACATATGCAACATAGTGTGTAGTTGTAGTCAGAAATGATAGTGCCTGCCTATTGCAGCTTTCCAAAAATGTTATTCATTCTTTTTTGTGCTTGAAAAATAACAATGACAATGCACTAGTGTTTCAATTATTTTTTATCTAAATTCAAGAGAGGAGGATTGAAAGGGTATGTAGCCTTGGTATGTCTCAAAGGTGTAAAAAATGGTGCCGCCAACATCAAGTCAATTTTTCTACAACTAACCGATCATTGATCTGTTTGACAAAAAGCTAGTGTTTTTACATGCTGCCAAATAGTTTTGAAGTGTTTTGACATCTAACCATTTTACACAGTTATGAATTACCCCACCTAAAATCCAAAACTTTGGCTGATATTAATTCAGAATTTCTTAACATGATAATCACTGATTCAATCTGTATGCAATAATGGTGTTTGACATTGTACTTCCATTTACAGTAAATGCTTAAGTACTGGATCTACCTAGATCTAAACGTAATGCCGCAACCTAGTTTAATCCAATGATTCCACCTCTAACCGTTTCATGAACTTATGACCTTCACTCCTCCTTTCAAGAATCAATTCATCAAGATTTTTGTAAGTGCTTTGATTTTTTTGTTGCAATTAAGGGGATTTGACTTAAGACTCCCCCCCTCCACAGTAACATTTTTCAATTGTACATATGGGATGGTAAGTAGGTAATTTCATATGTGTCTCAAATGAAGACTATACCATACAATACATAAGTAACACAATGAATTTTGCTAAAGCCCTTCTTTTGATAATTCCTGCACTAATCATTTTACAATAGCCAATTTTCTAGAAATGCATTTTGGTGCATGAAAAATCAACAACTTTTCCAAAAAAAATCAATTTTGCATTTCTTGCTCAAACACACATGGTGACTCACAAATAATGCAGTCACTACCATTCATGTTCATTCAATCAAACCTGTTACTCTAATAAATATCTAATATCAGAATAATACTTGTAAGGGAAAGCCAACCACCAACCTGCAAACTGCCACCATCTGCCATCTTCCCACCATCCACCACCATTTCCAACTAGAGAGGTAAGTATGAGAGAGGTAAGTACACATATGTATGATAGTACCAAGCATCATGGCAGTGCATGCAGCAATTTGTTGCTCCAGTTCCCAGTTTGCCTTATTGCCTTCCGCTGTCTGCTGTGGTCAAAAATAATTACTTTAGCTAATTCTAGTTCTAGTTATTATTTCATTGTGTTAATTAATTATCATTGCATACCAATTTGTTTTGTCACAATGAGTGAGCAGTACTATACTCCTATACCATGGTACCATGGATCCACCAAATGTTGGCATCACAACCTCATTGATCTCTGTTGCCATGAGGAATTGCCCGCCATTGGCATTACCAGGGTGAGTCAGGGCAGCATCAAAAAGGGGAATTAATTGTGGCAATAGTGTTTTCTGAGATTGTAACCTCCAATGCAGGTGGATATGTGCCATGGTTGGAGATGAGTGGAGAAAAAAACATAGTAAGAATAAGTAAGTAGGTAGATAGATAGATAGGTAGGCAGGCAGGTAGGAAGGTATGTAGCTGGACACCTATGTAAGTATTTGGTAATTTTTTAGTAGAGTACCATACTATTGCTTAAGTACTTCTACCTGCTTATTATGTACTTACTTACAATATGATAGCACATGAATTGTAAAAATGACAAAAAATTGAGAAGATAAAGGAAAATTGACAAATAATTCAAGAACAATAATGCAAAATTGACAGTTTTTACACAAAAATAATAATAGTCAATTTTGTGCATAAAAAAGTGATGTAAGTAACTTGTAAAATTGATAAAAATGTGATTGTGAAGAACATGCAAAATTGACAATTTATGTTATTATGTGCATTATTACATCATTTGAAAGAATGAAAAGGTAGGAGATGGAGTAGAAAATGAGGTTGGAGACTAAAACTGACTGGCAGTCAATTTTAAAATATTGACTATTGTAAAATTATTGATAAGCACAGGAATGATCCACTCTTGCAAGAATGCCAAAAATACCATGTTAAAAACAAGTATTGGAGGAGCACATAGAAAGTTCAAGAAAAATCTCAAGGAAAATAACAAACAAATTCAATGGGGTATTTAAAATCTCCAATGATGTGAGAATTGGTTTTGCAAAAAAATCAAATGATCTATCTGGGAACAAATGTAAATAATGCTGGTTGTCCTAAGCACAAAAATGGCAAAAGTATTTACTAGTTAAAAAACTAAGTAAATTGGTATGACATTTTCACTCTTATCAATAGCTATGAACTAAAAAGAAAAGAAAAGAAAAATGAAAAATGAAGGAAGTGATCTGAGGATTTGATTGGTACTCAGGCTACCTAACTTCATGTAAGCATTCATACTTAGTTTATGTTTAGTATGCTACTATACCTATGAGCATAAGGAGCTTGATGTGATGATGTTGATGGATTACATGTTACAATCTACCTAGAAACAGTATAGATTGTGTTCATGTAGACAGTAGTGACAAGGCTAGAATATCACTTACTTGTATGTGGTAACTACAAACCCTTCTTGTAGTAATCCCAAAAAAAGTATTTTTGGAGTCTATTTGAATTTAGGAAATATAGCTGAATAAGTTACTATTTGATTTGATGCAATGTACTGTGCAACACACCAGCAAAATGACAAAACCTTCACCCTGCAGTACAAGAAATAATTAGCATATCATATTGCTCATACTTTCACTGTGTTACTGTAGTCTTCGTTGCCAGCTAATGGAAGGGTATGAGAAATCATCATACCAGAAAACAGCATGTGAAAATCCATACTACCTGTCAACACTCTAAGAGTACTTGTACTAAGTATGGTAAGCTACCTACCAAAGTTTCAATAACTAGATGTTGGAATTATTATTTGTGGTTGGACTGTATTTGTCCCTACACCTACACAATAAAGGGTGCTGATTGTATCATGATAGATTTTATGTGTGCAAGTATGATTGATCCATCCTAAGAATGATTCAAAATTATACAGCTACTGGTCACAGAATTTGCTTCAATGACAAAAGACAGTAAGCCAGCAATGAAAGAGATTTTTTACACTACCAGTGCTCAAATATCTTGACTGGTAAATAAGGCA
>JALLOT010001432.1:0-15044 GCA_036939595.1 Thalassiosira livingstoniorum | reverse complement strand
ACGCAGTATCCCGCCAAGCCTTTTATTACTTATCTAAGTACTTCCTCCGGCCGGACGTAAATTACCTAGCGCTTTTGCTAGATAAAAAATAATTCAGGTACAATAGGGTAAAGTATCGTAGAATCTACGGGAAAACATACCAGCATCATTTTGGCAATTCGAAGAGCGAAGAAGCCTGACACATGACTATCACCACCTACCTATCACACTATCACCCCTAACAAAAATTAAGAACAGCCGACAATGGGAATGCAACGGAAATGTGCTAATAACCTCTGTTTTCATAGATGTAATCTACTAGATAATGATAATGTTGTATTTGTGATCCTTTTTTCAGTTCTAGTTTATTAAAAGAGACCGACAATCCTTCCAATTATGGCATCTGTTAAAGCGACGGCAATTATTGCAATAAACTGCACAAACTGCATGCTCTTCCCCCCCCCTAGAAGTGCATCGGAAAATGGTTCGTCTAGTGGTTCAACATATGGACGCTCTGAAAAGTTTCCAGCAAATCCGATTCCCTCATGTCGTGAGTCCCAGCACTGCTAGCATAGCTCCCCACATGACTTCCGGCACGACTGCCCACTCCACCACTCACCACTCATGTTGCTCTGGATGTAGCTTCCCGTGTTGCTTCCGTCGTCTTCTTTTCCAATGTGTTCGCACTCTTCCACAAAGACCCCGATGTCTCCTGCCTCTCCTGCCTCTCCTCCCTCTCCTGCGTCATCGGAATCCGAGCCAGAGTCATCCGAACCATCGCTATCGCTGAATTTGCCACTGTCCTGATCATCCTCGTCGTCCTCATCCTTGTCGTCATAGCACCCTTCCGCAAAGGCCCCGATGTCTCCTCCCTCTCCTCCCTCTCCTCCCTCTCCTGCCTATTCTCTATTCTACGCCAACGTCAGAATCCGTGCCGGAGCTTTCTGAACTTTCCGAACTATTGCTACCACTGCATTCGTCATATTCCTCATTATCCTCATCGTCGCGGTCATCCGTCATCCTCACCATTCTCGCTGTCCAAATCGGCATTGCTCTCCAAAGACAAGGAACACTCCGTCTCCTTTTCCATCTCGTGACTGCTCGTCTCACCAAAAAAGAGTTTCGAATCATCCAAAAGATTCCCGTCTTCGTCCCAGTGCCCCGAGTCGATTCGAAGGTGTTGAGGTCCTATCGATGGCTTGGCTGGAGTGGCTGGATTGGTTGGATTGGCTAGATCAATGTTGTTTCTTTATTGGCTAGATTGGTTTGGTTCCCGAATTGAAAGGGTGAGAAGCACTCCACCCTCGACCAACAATGGGCCATCCTCTCTCGATTGTTTGGAGCACGAAACAGGATTTAGTTGAGTCTTTTGTCATTCGCGACAGAGTCTTTTTTCGCACTTGAAATGTTTTTCTCTCACTACGTCAAAACCAGATGAGAACAAGATAATGACTGCATGCTTGCTGATCCGTCTTGTTCATTCGATGCCTCTGGTTGGTCTTGGCCATTGGCCGTGCATTGGCAAGTGGAAAATGCATGAGCTGCTGTGCTTTTGTTTGGATGTTGGATGAAAATGAAAGTGAAATTATTTGAAAATTGAATGTGGTATGTTTATTACGTAGAATCTACGGTACAATACCCTATCTACCTCAAATATTTTTTATCTAGCAAAAGCGCTAGGTAATTTACGTCCGGCTGGAGGAAGTACTAAGAACAATGAAAAAGCATTCGAATGATCATAATATTATTATTTTTCCATTCAAATGTTGGGATAATACCATTATATTTTGACTGATTGAGACCATGGAAAGCGAAAGTGGAACCGAGGATAACTTCCGGGGTAGCATTATTGAAGTCCCCGTCAACTTCAGTGATGACATTGACGATTCCCTTGATTGGAGCTGGCGAACTGACAAAAGTTCCAAAGAAGTGAGCGAATGCGCTGATGTTCCAAAATCGAGAGAGGCGAAACCACATGAATCTGCTGCGAATAGTGGGATGGGTATGGTTAAGCCAATGAAAGCAAAAACCAAGAGCATACCCCCAGCGACCGGTGGGTTTCCTCGAATGAACAGAATTGAATCGGTTGCCTCTCTCGCGGACATGACCTTTTGCACTGCAATGCCGGGGGGAGAGGGGCCAGAAGACGAGGACAGCGACGACGACAATAGCAGTGGTGTGCAACGGCAGCCGGCGGATATATTGACAGAGAAACCTGTACAAAAGGATGCTATTCCTCAGAAAGAAGAAACGAGAACAATCGACGAAGTCCCTGGACGCAATAGAAGGAAAGTAGATGACCCCCTTCGCAAATCCTCTCTTGTAGCCAACGATTCTTCCCTCGACGCTTCTTGGTTTGCTTCGCGAGGTCTGATGAGCCGAAAGAGTTTCGAACGTTACAAGAAAGAAATGAAAGACAAAGTTCTCCATGGTGCAGGCCATGTTCCTAGCCAGGGCAGGTCAAGACGGGCAAGCATGGGATCACTGGCGAAATCTACCCCTGCAGTTATGAGAAATGAAGAATTCAACTTCATGGACAAAGTTGAGTTTCCTCCTCAAAATAAGTTTGGCGCGAAACGTGATGAATCGATACCTAAATCTCGCTTAAATGAAGCTTATCCTTCAAACACTTTTGATTTGAAGCCGAAAATTCACAAATCTCGTTCTTTAGATGATGGAGTTGATCAAATGGTGAAGTCTTTCATATCGGCATTTCAAAATGGAGGCGGAAATACAAACGAGTCAAAACTCGCCACATCTTCTGGCTTGAACCCGGAGGAAATCAACGTTTTGACCAAAATGATGAGGAGGCTTTCAAATGAAAAAGAACCTGATTCCCAATCAAACGATGATTTACCTACACCCAAAATGAGTAGACCGAAGCAGCTTGCGTCGTCCACGGCGACATTAAAGATGGGTTCTGCAAGCCACTTGAAAACAGATTATATTAGTGGTTTTGATGTGGGGAGCTTAAAAGAAAGTAACGACGAAGAAGGTTCTATGCTTTCGGGCATTGATCACTTAAAAAACTCGTCGGCCAAGCCAGATAACTCCCAATTTGTTATCAATGAAGTTGATTTTGATGAAACCACTTCTGCTGTTGGCCAAGATGACCATAGTTCTAATTTGCCTATGCCAACACTTGACAGAAGCGACACTATTAGTACTGCTGGTGCGTCTATGGCAGGTGATAAACTGCAATTCAGTTTGAATGAAGTAGACTTCTCAGGTGGGAGTAAACCAACACTATCTGGGAGACCAAAGTATGACCCAAGTCAAAAGAGGAGGTCCTCGATGTCTGATGCAGCTGTTGCTGCTGTCTCTCGCCATTTCTCGAGATCGGAAGGAAGTAATTCAACATCAAGTACGAGCTTTGCAAGGTCATTCAATTATGTGCCAAAAGGAAGAAACTCACTTATGTCTGACGATTCTGCTCTTGCGAAGAATGAGGGCAACTTTGGAGATGCGGCCCCGGCTCGAGGCGAAGATGGGGATGAAAGCGCTTCGGGTGGGATCCTGCCCATGACGACACTTGATAGAAGTGACACTATTAGCACCGCTTTCAATTCTCCAAAGAACGAGAAACCTATGTTCCTGTTGAATAATGTGGACTTCTCTGGAAAAAGTAATATATCATCTGAGCGACACCCAAAACAGGGACTTCCTCGTTTGCAGAGACAGTCAAGCAATAAAAGGCAGTCTATCACATCTGATGCAGCTGTCGCTACAGGTCCTAATCATCTCTCGAAATCAGAAGGCAGTAATTCAAGTCTCGGTGCAGGGTTAGATTTGACACACCTCGATAGAGGAATATCCTCCGGATCTGGTGCTTTCACACTCCAATCTGAAAAAAGTGATGCTGTAAGCGAGTTTTCTGATCCTTCTATGATTCAACAAAAATTCCGCGCAAAATCGGAAGATAAATACTCACTAAAGCCAAGCATCGAGTCAGATTTCGGTACCTCTGAAACTTTTACAGGGAACGGGAAGGACAAATTAGGCTTTCTAGTAGCGCCTCCAAATGCTACAAATCATGAGAATAACTCTTCTCCCGTTCCGTCAATTAGGCGAGTGTCATTATCATCCACCGGACTGCAAGATGAAGGAAATTTAATTAAACAAAATGAATACAAATTCTTGTCTAGCACGTCGAATTTATCTCTGAGTATGGAAGAGCTTCCCCCCAAAGAAGACTGCGGGGACATTCTTGTAGAAGGAATGAAGTATCTTTCCAAAGTAAGCACTGCATCAATTTTTTGATCTTCTCAATCCAGTTCTTACGGTGCAAATAACATTTTTTTCATTCTTCTGTAGTCCATGTTAGTCAATGTTTATGCAAAACTAAGGGAAATGTCAGTGCTAGGTCATGCTTCAGTAAAGTTTCAAGATATTGACGTAAACAGTCACCAGTTTCTTTCGAGAAAAAAAGAGATGAAGAGACTTGGGCTGTTAAGTCCCGAAGAAGAAAATAAGGGTTACCTAGAAAATACTAAAACCGCCGGATTCATTGTCCGAGCAGTCCTAGAGGAATATGGTATGATGGAGAAACCAAGCGATGTGCATACTTTAAGCGAAGTGGAACGTGCTAATATGCTCTATGATGCAAGGTAAGGCCATTTTTCTCACAGAGTTGCGCAATTAGCGCTTTGGATCTCATTCCTCTGTTTTTGCCTCCGTTCGCCAGCCTTTTAGCAGAGTTCAAGACATGGGTCGAAGAGTCCAAAGTCAAACAACTAGACAGCGTTACCGAAGGGATTATCAAGAAACTAAGAGAAGAATGCTCGAAACGTTGGTTAGCATCTGGAGAAAACTTATCGAGTGCTTCACTGCGAGGTGATGTCCGCCAGGCCGTGCAGAGGAGAAGGAACTCACTTGTTTCAAGGAGTGAATCTTTCAATCATGCAGAATGGGTGGAACAGGAGGAAACGTTGATTGCTGATCATTTTGGTCTCGACAGTGCTGCTCCACCAAGCCGTAGTGACTGTTTGGTGCGACAAGAGAGTAGGAAATTATCCAAAGGAGTGCTGACAAGTAGTTTCATCAAACAAACACTCGAAGATTCTTCGGACTACTTCGAGGAAGGATCTGTCATGAAAAACCTTCTTGAAACTGGGTTTGAAGTAACTTGGTTCTCTGACCGCCACCCTGATGATATAATTTACGGTATAGGCGTCAATCGGCAGGTCAACTCTGTGACAGTTCTTTTCCGTGGGAGAGAGGGGGTGTATAATTTGCTAAAGAATTCTTCTATGATGGAATGCCCTAACCCGTTGATACACGAAGACTACCAAGGCAACTCAGAATACGTAAAGCTTCGTACTTTCGTCGCGGAGGAAATGCTCAGAGTAAGGCGAGACATAAAGAAATCAACCATTGAAGAAATCCGCGATAGAGTCGAAATCATAGGAAAGGAACTTACCAATGGTGGTAGATACCACCTCTCGATAACAGGACACAACGTGGGTGGCAGCATGGCTACCATTCTTGGGTTCTATCTTGCAGCTGATCCGACCCTTGAGTTGGCTTCAGCTGTAAGGGTTTTCACATTTGCCGCGCCACGTGTGGGCTGTAGTAGATTTCAATGCGCTCACCAGCAGCTTGAGGAAAGTGGAAGATTGTTGCATGCAAGATTTAGTTTATCAAATGGAATCATTTCCCGTTTGCCAATGTGTGCGTTCAAAGACTGGGAGGTTGACGATCGCTACAGGGTGAGTTGCTTCCTTTGAAACAATGATTTTTTTGNTCTTAATATTTGTTTCCAAACTGTACTTGTTCAGCACGTTGGCATGCACATCAGATTACACCCAACAAGCAAGGCTGGAAGAGATCGAACTAGACAGGCATTAGATGTTAGCTACAACCAAGCTGAAAGTTTTTTCATGGATTTGATGCGACTCATTTTGAACTGTCTTTCATCATTGACGTGGTCAAATTTTGGTAATTTTGGTAAGTAAATGTTCTTGCACAGCACAGTGATACCTAAATCTATTGGTTTCTCATTTTGAATCATTCATCTTCAGTATTCTCAAGGAAATGCTGCATAAAAGAATATCAGCTCCGTATGCATTTTGCTAGAGAGTATAGATTAGCACTTGGCAGTGGTGTTCTTCGATTTGATAAGAAGAGAAAGAATCTGAAAAGCCTTCATGATTACTACTTGATGAAATGTCGAGCTGTTGAGGAGTATGGTGATGTTGCCAAAAAGAGATCACCATTGCCAACGCATCTCTCCTTTCTCATCATCACTTGCCTTATCACATTTGAACTGGCGATTCTCATCAAATTCGTTTCCACATGGTGATATCAATTGACCATTGTGCTTGCTTCATAGAATTGGTATACACCAAGCATCACAAAAGGCACAATCGAAAGAGGGTATAAAATGATGTGCTTAGTAGGAACTCAATTTTATTGAAATATGGGTGGAAAGAAAGTTTTGAGTTGCTAAATAGCTTAATAATAGCAAATACCAGACATAGCTTTAATAACATTCCACACTGAAGAATAAAATATTGCCTCACTATAAATGAACACAGTAAATGTTATTATGGTTTGTTAAATGTGTCAACTAAGTTGAAAACACTCGTCTTTGGGCTTCGGCTGGTGATTATGTTGCAAACAAGAGTCAGAGTCATTGATTGCTGAAACGTGTAATCACAGCCAATGAAGTGAAAAAGGTCTAAGTAGAGAAACAATTTGGAATGTTCTACCCATCAATTTTGTTTATTCACTTTTGGAGCTCAGCAGTGCTGATAATTGGGCAACAGCCCCCTTTTCATGGGGTGAGCCATGTGTTGATCTTGGGATGACCGTCTTTGAGCCGGGCACCTAGGCAAATCATGACATAGCACAAAGTTGACATGTGGAGTTAAGGCAAGCCTATGTAGTTTTAACTGCACATTTAGGAAACACCCCCTCAGTGGATTCATTGTAGTTATGTCATCAAAGCTCTTGAGAAGCCATTCTTGATAAACAACATCAGTAAAAAAGCAAGTGCACCAAGTGTACTCTCTATCAAGTAATACTTTTAGTTTGACAAAACTTGATTGAGACACAAAATTCAATTAAGATTAGGCAAAATTCTGTCAGTTATAGGCCTGAATATTTTACAAACAATCAAAATTACCATTCAACACAATCTTCAAACAAAAAGGCCAATAACATTCTCAAGCTCACAAAAGCTGTAGTTGATATTTCCTGTTGAAGAAGATAACAATATTGGTAGTATCTAACTAGGGTAGATAGCACTGACCTATTATTTCAGATACTATGAAAGAATCTCCTTTGCCCATCCAACAGGAGAAAATATGTAAGTCATTAATGTACATATCATTGGACCAAAATAGAACAACATCAGGGGAGGGTTGGTCTTGGTTACTCCTGGTTTATAAAGGCAAAGCCATCCTTCTGGGAGTATATTTCCTTCCAGAAGGATGGGTTTCAACTATCACAAAATAACACTCATTTAAGGCACACCAAGCACAATTAAGTGAATTAATTTATTCATCACAAGATGAATTTTGAATGACAGACTAATCTTTGACATATTGATGATCTATTTGATCCAATTCATTGATATCCTCTTAGACTGATCCACATGGGGGACTATTCTTGATGTGTAGACACTCGAAAAGTACAAACATAGAAATACCAATTGTCAAGATCAGAAATTCATGAAATACGAGCACAAGAAAGAAAATTTTGACAATTCTGATTCTGAAGCACTTTTGGAATAGAGGCACTGTAAAGTTGGTTTCATTCAACAACAACATTTTAAAAACTTGTACTATCATTAAAAAATACTTAATATAATCATAATTAGGCTTTTAAGAGCTCAGATTATGAAGAGATAAGGCAAAAAAACTAGAACTTACTGGGTTTGATTCAATTGAAGTTGAGAATAAATTATAAATTAAGCCAGGTTTTTGAATGTGTCTAGACATATTTAATATTGCATAGAAGGTAGTTGAGTACAAAAATACATTATGTATGGTATCTATGTACTATATGCCTCTGTGTGCTTGAGTAGGTACCTGCCTATCATCAATATACGGATATGGATATTATTACCAATAAGTCTTAATAGAAAATCCAACATTTGACTTTTTCAAAATTTTACAATACTCTTATTTCAAAAAACAGCCAAAAAGTGTGTCAGTGTTTGAGAATGGCTCCAATGTTATTCATTGTAAAGACAACATTTGTCCCCCAATGTCATAACATGATGAAATCAATGATCATAATTTTATTTAGATATGTGCTATAAAGATATGAAAAGTGAATTTGAGTTTTTGAATGTCAAATGTCAAATATTAGCAATATTTGAAAATACAATAACATGCCTATTCCAAAAATCCAAAATCTTAGTAAATATTAGAAACCTAAATAGGAGGGCTTTTCTGGGAAATCAGATTAACTACTGGAAACATTCTCTTTGTATTTTGTAGACCAACCATTGGGCTGAGGAATAGTGTTATTTTGATACCAGCATCACTTCCTTGTCATCAAATATTAGGATGAGGATACCCATTTAACTCTGCTGCCAATTGAAGTTCAAAGTAAAGTGGATTTTCAGAGAACAAATTAATTGAAGAATGTCAAACCAGCTGCACATAAAAAGTGACAAGCAATGTCATGTTCCAATGCATGAATTTCTCATCACCAAAATTCAAATAACTATAAAAATCAAATGGTTTTTATACACACCAAATAGGTCATGTCTGATGAAGTAGAGTTGTACTCATTTTTTGGCACAAAGAATGGTAGAACAACACAAGAGAAACAATGTTTGTTTTCAATATTCCAAAAACTAAGTAAGGCAATAGTAAGGTCAATGATCTAGAACTGGGATCCAAAACTTTTTGCACTCACTCCTTTTTTATTATTCCTTACATTACAAGTAAAAGATCATATTGTCTTTGGTTGTGGGCTGTGACTTAGGATAATAATCTTTTGAGATTAACCTCTCTAAGCTCCAAGTAACTTTAACACAAAACAGACAATGATCAAGAACTCAACCTTTGCTCAGGACCAAGACCAAGACCAATTCCTAAAACAAGAGCAAGAAAACTGAAACTAAATAAAAAACAAGCTTGATGGACAACTATCAACACAATAATAAAATAATATTAATAATAATAATAAAGCAGAATTTTTTAGTACATTTGGTGGATCCCAATGGATGGGAAAAATAAAATAATATTGAATTTCCACTGTTGTAACAATTTTTAAAGACAACCAATTATGTTGCATGCAATACACTCAAATGAAAATCCAAAGTGAACACATCAATTGACAAAGATTTCCATTTGAAATAGTAGGAAATGGCTAAGGTCATTTGAGACACTAAAGACAGTTTTCAACACTGAGTAGCTGAAACTACACAATAACAACAATCCAAAAATAACATAGCTCAGAATGGGAGTTTTTAAATGACATCATCTCTACATAGTCTCAATCTACAATTCAAAGAATGAGTTGGAAGAAGGGAAGAACAAATGTTTACAACACTAAAAAATATACACAGTTATAAAATACTTGTATCTCCTCAACATGAACTTTTGAATAAACATTTGATGATTGCTTTCATTTGACATTTGATGATGAATTTTGTTTCCAAATATTAAGATGCCAATGAAGGTTGTTGTTTTGACAAAGGGTTTTATTTCATCTATGACTCTTGTTCTACAGGTGACTGTCAACAGTTCTGTTAATGTTGGCTTTTGATAATGGATTTTATTTTCACCTCCATTTCTTGTATGTGGAGTCTGATATGATTCTTTAGCTCTATCACTTCTTCTTCAGCTCATGTTCACCTGAACCTTGCTCATAATCATCTAAATATAAAAAAACTGATATTATAATCTTATCTGTGGTTTTGATTTACAACAACATTTTAAAAACTTGCAATATCATTAAGAATACTTAATGTATTCCAATTAGGCTTTTAAGATCTCAGATTATGAAGAGATAAGGCAAAAAACCTAGAACTTACTGAGTTTGATTCAAATGAAGTTGAGAATAAATTATAAATTAAGCCAGGTTTTTGAATGTGTCTAAACATATTTAATATTGCATAGAAGGTAGTTGAGTACAAAAATACATGATGTATGGCATCTATGTACTGATATGCCTCTGTGTGTTTGAGTAGGTACCTTCCTATCATCAATATATGGATATTATTACCAATAAGTCTTAATAGAAAATCCAACATTTGACTTTTTCAAAATTTTACAATACTCTTATTTCAAAAAACAGCCAAAAAGTGTGTCAGTGTTTGAGAATGGCTCCAATGTTATTCATTGTAAAGACAACATTTGTCCCCCAATGTCATAACATGATGAAATCAATGATCATAATTTTATTTAGATATGTGCTATAAAGATATGAAAAGTGAATTTGAGTTTTTGAATGTCAAATGTCAAATATTAGCAATATTTGAAAATACAATAACATGCCTATTCCAAAAATCCAAAATCTTAGTAAATATTAGAAACCTAAATAGGAGGGCTTTTCTGGGAAATCAGATTAACTACTGGAAACATTCTCTTTGTATTTTGTAGACCAACCATTGGGCTGAGGAATAGTGTTATTTTGATACCAGCATCACTTCCTTGTCATCAAATATTAGGATGAGGATACCCATTTAACTCTGCTGCCAATTGAAGTTCAAAGTAAAGTGGATTTTCAGAGAACAAATTAATTGAAGAATGTCAAACCAGCTGCACATAAAAAGTGACAAGCAATGTCATGTTCCAATGCATGAATTTCTCATCACCAAAATTCAAATAACTATAAAAATCAAATGGTTTTTATACACACCAAATAGGTCATGTCTGATGAAGTAGAGTTGTACTCATTTTTTGGCACAAAGAATGGTAGAACAACACAAGAGAAACAATGTTTGTTTTCAATATTCCAAAAACTAAGTAAGGCAATAGTAAGGTCAATGATCTAGAACTGGGATCCAAAACTTTTTGCACTCACTCCTTTTTTATTATTCCTTACATTACAAGTAAAAGATCATATTGTCTTTGGTTGTGGGCTGTGACTTAGGATAATAATCTTTTGAGATTAACCTCTCTAAGCTCCAAGTAACTTTAACACAAAACAGACAATGATCAAGAACTCAACCTTTGCTCAGGACCAAGACCAAGACCAATTCCTAAAACAAGAGCAAGAAAACTGAAACTAAATAAAAAACAAGCTTGATGGACAACTATCAACACAATAATAAAATAATATTAATAATAATAATAAAGCAGAATTTTTTAGTACATTTGGTGGATCCCAATGGATGGGAAAAATAAAATAATATTGAATTTCCACTGTTGTAACAATTTTTAAAGACAACCAATTATGTTGCATGCAATACACTCAAATGAAAATCCAAAGTGAACACATCAATTGACAAAGATTTCCATTTGAAATAGTAGGAAATGGCTAAGGTCATTTGAGACACTAAAGACAGTTTTCAACACTGAGTAGCTGAAACTACACAATAACAACAATCCAAAAATAACATAGCTCAGAATGGGAGTTTTTAAATGACATCATCTCTACATAGTCTCAATCTACAATTCAAAGAATGAGTTGGAAGAAGGGAAGAACAAATGTTTACAACACTAAAAAATATACACAGTTATAAAATACTTGTATCTCCTCAACATGAACTTTTGAATAAACATTTGATGATTGCTTTCATTTGACATTTGATGATGAATTTTGTTTCCAAATATTAAGATGCCAATGAAGGTTGTTGTTTTGACAAAGAGTTTTATTTCATCTATGACTCTTGCTCTACAGATGGCTATTAACTGTTCTGTTAATGTTGGTTTTGATAATGGATTTTATTTTCACCTCCATTTCTTGCATGTGGTATCTGATATGATTGTTTATTTCTATCACTTCTTCTTTAGCTCATGTTCATTTTAATCATCTAAAAGACATATATTAATCTTATCTTGGGTTTTGATTTTTACAAAACATTGTTAAGTTATTGTAAAGTAGAATCTAAAAATTGTATTAAAAGCAAAAATGGATTAGATTTGCTTGATGTGGCATAATAAATCAAAGTTTTTAACTACTTTTATTATTGTTACTGCTTGTTGATGAAGCAGAAAAGTTTCTCTGATTGGTGGGAGGTAATTTCTCTCTCAGGAGAGTTAAAGGGTTAATGGTAAGATATTGTATAAGGTCAAAATATTTGAGAAACAAAAAGGAATGGTATTCTATTGTTGCAGATAAGAAATTATTGGAATACAAAATGTTTGATCATGATTTGTTACTGATATGAAATTCACTATCATCTCCATTAGCTGCCAGTTTGGTGACACCAATCAATTCTAAAAATTTGCTCATCATCTTTCCATTTAACAAGAGAGATTGGAACTGGAATGACATTCTCATATTGGCATGGCAATGGTATCACTGTATGAATAGGCGATGATTTTGTTGATTCAAATGGTTCATTAAATCTGTTTATTAGTGGTGTTTTGCCACCATGCAAACACTGGCAATACCAATCTCTATCAATAAATTGAAATCTTAATATTTTTGAATGGGAACTAAAAGTGTTGAAAATGAAAACAGGCTGAGAACTAAGAATGAATTTATTTGTTTTGCCCTTGTTGGCAGAAATGGGATTGATTTGTTTATTAGCAGCTGTTATCAGTAAAGAAGCAGTAAGTATGCAGCAATCCTGAAGGAGGAACAAATATTTTTTGTAAGTCTTCAGAAAAGTGTGTGAAAACCAGGTGAAAACCAGTGAGATAGCAAAAAATTACTAAAAAATATTTTTTGGTGGTTTTTGTCATTTTAAACGTTAGCTAATTTCCTTTAATTTTGCATAATCAAAAAAGTAAATTCTTTGTGACATTGCCAAAACTTTCCTGAAGATGTTTGAAGATAATTGAAGATGTTTTTGTCTGATTATCTTCAAAAACATCTTCAAAACTTCTCCAAACATCTTCAAACATATGATAAATAGGTAAGTAGCTTAGTTACATGATAATAATACCACCACAATATTATTAACAGGAGTATTATTATTATCATAAGAGTATTATTATTATCAAAAGTAGCTAGTGTAAGTAGGTACTCACTGTACTTACATTACCATACTTATTGTACTTATTGTACTTAATGTACTTATTGTACTTACTGTTCTTACTGTACTTACTGTACTTACTGTGCTTACTGTACTTACTGTGGGTACTTATCGTACAGCATACCATACCTACCCTACTGATGAGCAACAACAATTTTTGCACACATTGTCTGAAGATATGTCAGAAATATTTGAAGATGTTTTTGAAGATGTTTGAAGATGTTGAAAGATGCTTGAAAAATTCAAATGAAAACATCTTTAAACATCTTTGAATACCTTCAGGCAGTTTTTGGTGATGTCACAAAGTATGTACTTTTTTGATAATGCAAAGTTAAAGAAAATTATCAATCATTTATAATTACAAAAAATGCCAAAAAATATTTTTTTAGCAAATTTTTGCTATCTTCCAGGATCATACCGGGGATTATTAAAATTTGATGATTTGGCAATTCTTGGCAAAATTTTGCATCATTTTCCAACACCCAAAAAGAATCATTTCAGAAAAAAATGGGTCATTGTAAGATTGTCTTCTTTTTGGAATAAAAACAATATAAAATACTCAAAAATAACATGATTGCTCAAACGGCAGATTTTTTCTGCCTTGCAGAGTATTTTCTGCCAAATTCTGACATGTTCTGCTGTTCTGCTGTTTTTGGCAAATTACGCCATTTTCTGCCATTCAGACATTTTTTTGCCATTTTTGGTGGGATCCTGCCATTTTTTTGGTGTTTTCCCTTATGTATAAAATAAGTTGCTTAAAATGAAAGAATCTTATTATTGTTTAACATAAAACTTTATAATTAAAATTCTCTCCAAAATAAAAATTACAAAAAAATGACAAAAAATAACTTGTTTTACTCAAGAAAAATATAACATTTTTTCATTTTTTTATTATATTTCATAAAAATAAGTAGAAATTAACAAAAAAGTGACCAATTTTGGCTGATAAATATTTGGTGGTTGTTTTATTTTCCTCGTAGAACTCTAGGTAGGTCTAGGTATGTATGTAGGTACTGTATCTATTTATGAAGTGGAAAGTAAAACTAGTATTGTACATAGTAATGAGCATTTACTTACTTGTGATCATATTGGTATTGGTAATACTAAGGTATGATAGAAGTACTTTTATTACTACTACTTGTACAACTAATAACTTACTTTTGGTACTGGTACGTACCATACCTCTTAGTTTGTGGTACCTAAATGCTATTTACTTGTATTCTAGGTACTAATAATTAAAAGAGTAGCATGGAGGAAAATGTAAGAAAACTGTGGATTTCCATTGAGCATGCCAAGGATAATGGGGCATGGCAAAAGAATATTGCAGAATTCTGCCAAGCATGGCAGATTATGGCAGATTTTGCCAAAAAGCAGGGGAAAAATTCTGCAAGGCATAAAAAATGTGCCATTTGAGCAATCATGTTATTTTTGGGAATTATATATTGTTTTCATCACAAAAAGACAAAAATCTTACAATGACTAAATTTTATTTCTTAAAAATACTTTTTTGGGCAACAAAACAATCAACAATGGGGGATGCAATTTTTTTGGAGAATCAAATTGTCAAATTTTAATAACTCCCAATATGCTCAAGGTGAAAAGCATACAGAAAAGTCAGAGAAAAGTCATGCACATCAAAAGCTGTGAAAAATACCCAATACCCAACTACCTGATACTGATACCAGTCTAAAACTAATTAGTAGTATAGTCCTATTTAGTAAGTTTCAGGTAGGCCAGATCATAAAATAACACATGATATGCTAGTAATTTTGTTTCAGTTTTGGTAAGTTCTTGCTTGGCTTTGAAAAAATATTGGACCATATCTCTTTGTCCTTATCAACTTATTGTACCCTAATATGACAAACGGTACATCTACCTAAAAATAAAAAAAACTTCAAGGCCCAATCCCAATCTTTCAGGATTGGAGCTTTATACAGGTTATCAAAGCAGGGGTTAA
>JALLOT010001431.1:0-15033 GCA_036939595.1 Thalassiosira livingstoniorum | reverse complement strand
GTTTAGTACTACATATTGCGACACAAGTGGGCTTCCAAAAATTCTCGCAACAACAATTGATTTTTTAATTTTTGCACTGTTGTTCTCGTGCGCGGGCAAAAATTAACCTTGTGAGTTCAAATGATGCATTCGTGCTAGCGCACTCATGCATCATTTGAACACACACAGTTAATTTTGTGCCCGTGCACTCGAACAACAGTGCAAAAATTAAAAAAACAACTGTAGTGCGAGTATTTATAGTAACCATACTTAGTAAGAGGAAGCTAGTAAAAAGACCCACCACCAAAAAAATTCTTCTGGTTATATGTGTAACCATTTCAAGGTGAAAAGTATTTTTATACCCCCTAAAATAGTTCACTCTGTAGATTTTAACCTTGATATACGTACAGAAAAGTGATATATTTATCACATATGTAAATTCATACTCATTATTATGTTTCCAATACTTTTGAATATTCAGTATTATTTCTACCTAAATTAAATCAAAAGATCCAAATTTTAAGTAAGAGGTATTTGATTGTAATGGCCATTTTTTGCTAGAAGTCCACAAATCTACGTATTCTTTCCACAACCATCTACATTTTCATCATCAAATGCTATCAAATGGCGACTGCCACGATTCCTCACAATTCACTTCCATCTCCGTCAATCCCAGCCATTTGATACCACCACGTAGCACCAGGACAGCGCACCACCTTGCACCACCTCTCCCAACATTGTCATCAAAAATGAGTCAGTCTCAAACATCGGCAGTTTTGCCACTTGTCATTGCCAAACAATGCTTTGCTCTCAACAAATATCTATGCCATGGGCTCTGTCGGCTATCCCCATTATTTTTGTATCTCCACATAAAATCTTGGTCTCATTCACCTCGGTACCATGTTGCCATTGGATTGAACAGCAGCCAACATTCATCAAAATCAAAAAATGAATAACCCGAACTCTTTAATGAAATCGTCAGACGAACATGGTCACGTGGACACCTCTATTTCCCACATGAGAAATCCACCTCCGAATGTGCTACCAATTACATTGCACAGTGATCTTTTGGCTGTACTTGCATCTGCTGGATATTGTCTACCAAATAGATTGCCAGTTGGGGGAAATCCATCAGCATTTTCTCATGAATTCGAATCAAGCTCTGCAGAGGATAGGGGTAATGGCAAAAGAATTGGTTCTTGGGAGACGAATGGGGATGCGAATGGGGATCCGGATTCACTTTTGGCAAGAGGAGCGGCATCATTTTCAAATTCATGCTCACAAGAGCAGGCTGATGCTGAAGCAATATGCATGTTTGGCCATGCCCCCCGACGCCCATCCGCAGGGGGAAATGCCATAGATCCGTCTCCCGTCCTCGGAAGCGGTGATGTCGAAGAAGAGTACGAAGCTGGAGTGAATGAAGAAGAGTGCGGAGCTGCAGGTGTCGGAGACGAGTACGAAGCTGGAGGTGTTGGAGAAGAGACCGAATCTGGGGGGGATCCAATGGTAGAGGTCAGATATGAAGACGAAGAAAGCGCAGACGACAAAGAAAAAGACGGTATTGAAGAAGAGTACGGAGCTTGAGGTGTTGGAGGTGAATACGATGGTGAAGGCATCAAAGACGCAATCGAAGCTTGGGAGGATGAAGTGGATGAGGTTGGATACGACAATTCCAAAGAAAGCCTTGACGTTGAAGAAATGGAGGTTGCACACAATGGGGCTGACAGGACAGAGGAATTCGACAAAGCAGCTCCTCTTCGTGGAAGAATCGGCCAAGCTCAATGGCCTGGTTCTATTGAATGACCAGTATGCTTCCCCCCCACAAATGCGGTATGCTGGTGACTTGCCTTGCTTGTAAAAATTGCAAGAGGAACTGCAAACCTCTTGACATGAGGTTCAGGTGGAGTGTTGCACGTTGGGAACAGCATTGCCAAGGAAAACAGCATAAACTTGCTGTTGCGAACATGGAGCAGGAACTTGAGGATCAAAAGAAATGACTGAGGGAGCAGGGGAAAGATCCAAAATTGGCTAAAAGGAAGAAGCAGCAGGGTCTCACCACATTTTTCAAGGCATCAATGGAGCAAGAGAAGGAAGAAGCCAGGGACTCGCAACAGAAGATCGCAGCAGAAGAGAATCAGCGAATGTAAGTACTAACCTGTTAGAATTTTTTATATTGTTTCCAACCCATGTCATGTCACATATACATCATGTTCCATATTTGTTTTTAGGCCAAATGAAATTGCAACATGTTCTTGTATGGTTGTGTCTGCTCTTCAAGGTGATCGGAAACAAGAAGTTACACTTTGTTTCAAATATGGCATCATACCAAAGAACCGGTGTTACAAGTTTGCAAAATATTGTGGCGTGCCTGCAATCCGATCAAAAGATTGCACTGGTGAGGGAAAGGTGGAGTCAGAAGATGGGGGATTATGCTGTCTCGCATGTGACAATGGTCGCCATTTGAAAAGGTTGCCAAACCCATTGGTGTGGCTCAAGAAATGGGGCCATAAATTTGCAAAAGCCATCGAGCGTAGGACCCGGGAAGTCTTCACCAGCACAGACCAGACTGAGGCCTCTTCTTTTGCGAAAATACAAGACAAATTTTTATCTTCAGACGGAGTACTGTTGAAGGATGAAGCTCTTGCTCAGAGTCGGCACTTTCAGTTCCTCAAGAAAACCCTTCCACTCTTAAACAATCCATCATTCCGCTTGGAAGGGAAAGTGTCAGCTCCTGGTCCATCGGCATTCATTTATGAGGCGGCCGATCTGATTGAGAACAACCCCAAATTCGATAGGTCCTTGCTTGTGTGTTTACTGCGTGCTGCAATTGCACGAATGAAGTCAAAATGCACAAATGTTGAAATGGAAGAAAAAGTCAAGATTTTTTTTTGGTATGTTCACTGCATATGTCCCAAAGCTGCTGGTGAGATGAGGGCGAACTTGGGTGGGCCATCCATCCGTTGGATGAAAGAGCTGAATGCACGTGATAGGAAGAGCAGAGTTTTACTGTGCTCGAAAACAGATATTATTAAGTAAGTTTTGTTTGCCGCATGGGCATTATTCTACCTGTCTACCACAATACTTAACCCTTTTTGGATTTATTCAACAGTCGCATGAGGGACAAGATTTCTGCACGTCAAAGGCAGATCGAACGATTGAAACTAGACATTTCTGGTGAACTGCTAGCTTTCAGCATCTGCATTGACGCAACGAAATTGGTTCCAGTGATGGAAATGTCTTCTGCCTATAAAGCAATTTTTGGCGGAGTATACCCAGATCATTTCATTGACATCAGTGGCAGGTTGAGGGAGGGGATCAAGAGGATTTTAGACGGCATTCATCCTGATTCATCGGCTCGCAAGATCAAGTTAGCGACGGAAGTAAAAGTTGCACTAATGTGCTTTCAGGCCGCTATTGACGGTGTCCCATCAACCAAAATTGTTGCAGCAAGGCCGCAATCAAACAACGAATGTTTGGAAGGTTTCATTTGTCAATTTTTCTGTAGATGGACTATCAGTAGAGTCTGACGACGTCAGAACAAGCATTTGCAAATTTCTCTCTGGTGTAACAAATCATACAGCATCAACAGACAGTAAACACAATGTGAAAGCGTGGAGGTATCAAGTTATTGGAGGCTCAGTTGCAACAAGCATTGGAATTCTGATTCTCAACACGGACATGTTGCGCCAAGCACAAGTTTCTTCTGAGCTCATTCAACCCAAAGACTTTGCCTCGGATTTACTCCCCTTGAGATTGGTTTCCCATGAAACAATTTACAAATTGGCACTTGCTTTTGCTAGCGGAACAGTCTCTGGAGATGTTGGTGATGTTGGGGCTCTTTCTGCGACCCTCTTCTTTTTGAGGCTGCGCTTGCATGCAGTCAACAAATGCATCCTTCCTGCTTGTCATTGTGCGTACTTTATGTGGCTCTCAATGCTGTGGCTTACTTCCATTAGTCAAGCCTGTATCACTAGCAAACGAAACATTGTCGCCGAGACGATATCTTTCATGTTCATTGTCATGAGATCAGATGTCACCAAATGCAGGCTTTGCACAAGTGAACCAGCCGAACATTATTTTGGGTGTTGCAGGCAATGCATTAAGGAGTTTTCGTCAAGTGATTTCTGCTCTCTTGCAGAGAAGATGGATTGAAGGGATGAACTGTTTCACAAAGGTCAACTGGAGACGAGTCAAGAGAGGAGGAAGGGATATGGTGCTACATGTGAGTACAGGCATATATTAAAATGAAATGAATTCTTTCTCTATCTCACAATCAATTTTTGTCCAGACAAAGACTTCATTCAACACAGCCGGGTAACTGTTGACCAGTGCAATGCTGGTCCAGTAATCATTGGCTTATCAGATGGTGCTCCTTCTGTGTGTAAGCAACTTTGGGAGGCTGTCTCTGAAATAATTGAGTTGGCATCAGATGACATGCTTAAATTGCTCAAGATCATTGGGGTAACTGAAACCATGATGTCTCCTTTTTTCCGTCACTTTGCATCAGCAATTGAGCTTCGGGATGTTTTCATCAGGTACTGCCCAAGAACTTTTTCATTCAACTTCACATCCGGAATTGGGGAGGAGGATGACTTGTTGGATGTCAGGGAAGAGACAAACACCATTGCGTCAGTGGTTGAACGCATCCGTACATTCGCTGAGGATATTTTGTCTGAACCTATGAGCTCAACCCAAACGCACCCAACGATTGAAGCAGAGAATGGAAGTGATGAGGCGTCTACTTCTGCCGTGGTAGATCCTGCTGCCGTGGTGAAGTTGCTTCAAAGAATTGGGGATCTTCTTAAATGCAAATTCTGCAATGACCTTCTTGATCTTGTACTCGAGGCAAGTGCTGCTCTTGACACTAGCGGAACGAAGACTTTCGGTTCCATCATGTTCAATAGAAAGCATCAGTCCCTTAGATCGCGATGGTTTTCAGAACCAAAGCCAGTTACTAACAAACTTGCAAAAAAGGACGACAGTGGAGCTTTGACTTTTTGGGTGAATAGGGGGTCTTTGGTTGCTGTCAATGTTTCAAGGAAGAGGGGTAACAGTACAGAGCTCATCCCCGAGACATACCGTGTGCTCGGGACTTACACAAAATCTTACAACAAATGGTTCATGGATGGGAGGCAACTGTGGGGAGCACACTTTTCATCTATCAACAAATCAAAGTTTAAGGTGGCGTTACGAATGGTAAAGAAGGCGTCACTTGATAGCTACGAAGATCAGCCAATAGCATCAAATGATAGGTACAAACATAGTGAAGTACTGAGAATAGTTAGCGGTGCTCAGTTGGTGGACATTAATGGGGATGAAATTGATTTGTCTAAGTGATTTGAGCCTTTATTATTTTCGTGACAAACTTAAACTTTAGCATATTCAAAATAATTACATTTGTTTGTGATAGTGTAAGGATACAATAGTGTAGTTTCCAATCTTTACCCATGCTCGATGCAGTACTTTTTGTAGCTTTGCACCTCATAGTGGTTATTCTAACCAAAAATGTACCACATTATGTAGAAATCTACCTCAATCACCACCACCATTTTTTTCTAGCAGTTACATGTGTAACCATTTTGTGGTGATCCACACTTCACCCCTCCTCTGGGAACCCCCAAACAAATTTTCTACATATTATATGTCTCATATCTTATTTGTGTCTAATTCCTGCATCTGGTCCAAGAATGCTGCAAAACAAAAGAGAGTTGACATTATTATTTTTTGGTCTGCATCCTCTGCCCGCCTCAAATAATGTTTAATTTGCGAGCGACTCTCTCTAGATAGTACAAAAAATAATAACCACAAGGCAAACTGTTTTCCTGCCGCCTGCTTTTTTTTATTTCCGATGTGCCGCCCCATCTGTGAAGTTTCGCACCTTTTGGCTGTTGGACACCACGAGTGATAGGTGGGACATCATGGTTTTTTGGTATAAATACCATAAACAAACAAGATGGTTTAGACGTCTCGCATTGCAATCAGTGCCTCAGTCTCGTTACAGCGATTCCTCAAACAAATTGTTTCGTCTAATCGACGACGAGAAATGGAAAGCTGTTATTCTTTCTGTCACGTCAGAACCGGACCTTGCCAAAGTTAAAGGGGACGGAGATGAATTGCCTCTCCATCGTGCATGCATAAAATGTGCTTCTTTGGATGTTATCCAGGCATTGCTGAAAGCTTATCCTGAAGCCGCCCGCGAAAAAAATACGAGAAATTCTTATGCTCTCCACTTGTGTTTGCAAGAAGGAGGACCAACTACATATGCTGTCTTCGACGAGGTTCTGAAAGCTTACCCAGCTGCTGCAGGCATGAAGGACAGTTGGAAACAACTACCTATTCATTTAGTCCCCTATCTCGATATCGATAAGAGCTGTGCTCGGGTGATGGATGAGATCAGCAACATTATCACATCGTTAATTCGTGTCTATCCAGAGGGAGCCAGAGCTGCCTGGTACTTAGAAGATGCACTCCCTCTTTATAAATTTTCTGGATTCGACATTGGGCCACAACCTATTAAGGCACTAGTTGAAGCATATCCAGAAGCTGCTAAAATTATGCATTGCGACGAACTCCCTCTTCATCGAGCATGCAATCCCGACGAGCTAGAAATCAATCATCGCAGCAAATACGAAATTATCAAAGTGCTAGTAGAAGCTTATCCGGAAGGGGCCAGAATTACAGATGAGTTTGGCCGCATTCCTCTTCATTCCGTTTGTCAAAGCGCACGCAATTCCTTAAAATCTACGGAAATCATTCTCAGCGCATATCCGGAAGGAGCAAAAGCTTCTGATCGCTACGGGTTACTCCCTGTTCATCACGCATGTCTTAACGATGAACTAAGTGATTTGAATGAGAAAACACATATCATCAGACTACTTCTAACTAGTTTCCCTGAAGCAGCATATGCTCCGATCGAAAAAGAGCCAGAACTGAACAAGAAATATTGCAAAATGGTCATGAACATAAAAAGAAAGATGGAGATTGAGACCAAGAAGCAAGAGAAAACCAACACGAGGGAAAAGAAAAAAACAGAAAAATCTGAAAAAAGCGAAGGTTCCCAAAAAAAAGGGGAAGAAGAGCTCTGGGACCTCAAAGCGGTCCTCTCCATCACAGATATTGCCAAAGCCCATGCTAGGCCCTGCTCTAACAAAGATTGCAATCTGATTGCGTGCTCCATCTGGGCATCGAATCTCAATCCAGAATCGCCATGGTACTCGTGTTTGGATTGCCAACAGAAAGATTTTGGGGGATGGCCAGAGGAGGAGGAAGAATTGCCTTTGAAGGTGATGCCCAAACAATTGAGAAAGGTGATTTTGGAGAAGTGCACCAAGCAAGACGATCCGGTCATGCCAACCTTCGGTCGTGGTAAATCAACCAAATCAAACAGTAATGTGATTAATAATTTGGACAACGCTGAAGCTCAAATAAACGAGACAGATGCTGAAGCCTCGATCAAGATTGAGATGCTTGAGGAACAACTGAGGACGGCAAAAGCATCAATCAATTCTCTTTCTTTTAAAGTTTCAGAGTTGACGGGAGAAAAGAAAGCATGGGTAAACGAGAAAAAAACAATGGAAGTCTCGATGCAAAGTGTTGAAACCGAGCTCAAAAACACAAAGGCTACAAACCTAAACCTCAACGCACAAAATGCAGATCGTCTTGCACTAGTTGACAGCCTCACTTCAGAAAGAGATCGTCTTCAGAACGACAACCGAAATTTGGTGTCTATCAAACTTGAACAAGAAGATGAGTTGGAGAAGATCGAAAGAGAATTTCAAATTAAGACGACAAAAAATGAAAATTTGGCGATTGTTGACAACCCCTATGAGTCCCTTAAGACAACAAACAATCAGCTGGTAGCGGAAAATCAAAAACTAAAGGAAGAAGTGATCAGGTTCAAGAACTTATTAGAAGAGTCAAAGGGGATCAATAAAAAAATCGAAAAGAAGAAAAAAGATCTGGTTGCATCAAACGAAATGGCGGAAACTAACCTGAATCAAATCCGTGACGACTGCCGAAATTTGCAGACCCAAAACAATGACTTAACTTCTCAGATACAGAAACTCACATCTGAAGCAAATGAGATTCAACAGAAAAATAAAAAGACTGTTCGAGCTCTGACCGATGCTTACAATACAATCGATGATCAGAATAGCAATCTTTCCGCAAAGATGAATGAGTTGGAAGAAGAAAATTTTAGACTCAAAAGTGAAATTGGCAAAAGGAAAAGAAAGAGTCCAGAATGAGTGCAATCATTGTTCTTGTCTCAATGGTTTTCATTTTGTCCTCCGAGGTTTTGTTCAAATTCTGTTTGCATTGTTGCTTATGTATTGTTGATGATAGAGGGCAATAGCAGTAGCTTATTCTTCGACTTTCGCTTGGTGATGGTATTTCTATGGCGGATAAATAGCAATTGCTATTTGTTGATTCTGTCTTTTGTTTCTCTACATTTGAATTGATACTGTAAAATATGAATTTTCTATTGTTTGTGGTTGCAAATGACATAATATTAACCTGTGTGAAATTACAATCCTTCCTCAAAATAAAATATAGTATCAATTTAATGAATTGAACAAGGTCATTTTTTGAAAGTTTTCTGATGATGATGAGGATATTTTTCTGCTTTTTAAAAATAACATAGCCTCATATGACCATTTGCCTCAGTCTGAATTGATAAATATCACTATTAATCAGTCAACATTTTATTGTTAATAGAGCAGATTCTTAGAAATCAGTATTTCAATGAGGCATATTTGTAAAGGCATCATGTGACGTGGCTGGCCAATGGGGATAAAAGGAATGACAGTAGTTTGTTTCATACCAGGCAACCTTGGTCATGGGCAATAACCATCCACATTGTGGCAATTGGTGGAAGAAACCATAGGGTCAATATAAGGAAGTGAGGCATCAGAGCCAGTGAAATCTTCAACAAATGATGGATCAGTGGGCAGCTGGAGCTTGCCCATTTTTGCGTGTTAAATGTGGAGGGTCATGGCTCTTGTAATGGCCAAACCTGTCCTGCCAAGAAAGTATTTGGAAGGAGTTTGCAAAGTATATGAGCCACATTGCTTTTTTTCATTCTTCTTTCACATGACAGCAGAGTCTACAAGCTCAAGAATGCCATGACTTGAGAGTGGAGAAGTAGTGAGGTTGTACTTCTTCTCTGTGGCCTCTTAGGAGGTACAAGAAGGAATGTGTAGAGGTGGCCAATCATGAAAGACCAATCATCATCTTCCAATTGGACCAATGGATATTGTAATGAGGAAAGTTTGGATATCCACCTGGTAAGGGATGTTGACTTCACCGGAGTACATAGCTCTCATGATCTCGTCCTTTGCACCATTCCTCTTATGCTTACCTTTCTCTTTCTAATGCCAGTGCCTTGTAGCAGAGTCTAACTTGTTTTTGGGAGATATTGGGAGATTAGATATAGATAGATGCCGAGTGACAGTGATATCCATTAAGACTTTTCCATCTTTCATTCAAGCATGGGGGTGCTCTGAGCAAAGGACGCTGACTTGCAGCCAACATAACCAGGCTGTAATCCTGGAAGGCTTGGGATTTCCTTCTTGGGTTTTATCATAATGCAGGTGCATGGTTCAATAAGATCTGCCACTTTAAGGATGCTTTTCAAGGGTTCTGGGATAGCATTGAGAATTTAATTGTGTGGAAAGACTTTTGAGACTATACAGTACTTGAAGACTTGTTGATCAAAGGAATCAATGGTTGCGTCACATAGGCATGTGGGGATGTGATGAGTATGGAATAGCTTTGGGTGAAGATTGATTTCAATATTGAGTTGAAGGGCATCATTTTTGGAAATGCAAGCTGGTGCTTCAAGACAAGAAGATTGGTGACTGGGAGGTGTGTTTTAGCAAGATTCCATCCAATTCTTCCAGAAGATGGGTTGGAGATATGTATTAGATGTAATCAATGCAATCAATGTTCTGGCTGCTTTTTGGAGAAATTTCTCAATACTACTCATGGAGGGACAGCTGTGGTTGCACTTCCACACATTGTTGCAAGCAATTGAAATGTCATGGTTAATGATGATAGAAAGAAAAGACACAAAGTACTCAGATTTTTAAAGGTTAGATTCTTAGAGAGGTCAAAGAGTGATTGAATGGGTTCCTAAAGGAAGCTTACAGCATACTGGAGAATCATTGCCAAACTCAAACCCATTATGGTATATCTGAGTGCATATGTTAGATATTGTACAAAGTCTGTGATTGCATGCAATCAAGCATCCACAAAGCTGAATCCTTCATGGCCTAATAAGATATAAGCTATATTGCTTTAAATTACTTAGGGATGTTGGTTCTATCCTTCATATAAGCCAAGAATTCTCTAGTAAATTTTGTTGCATCCTTGGAAAAAATCCTTGCCAATTTGTCTTTTCTCCTTGGATTGGAGAAGCAGTGTCATAAAACATCAGATATTCCAGTAAATGAGACAATTTCTAAAGGGTGAAAACAGGTAAGAGACAAAAAGAGGCTTTGATGTTATTAAGGGAAGAAAAGTTTGTTTGTATCTCCCCTAGACCATCTCAGAGTCCTTCTTTGACATGATTTCTTAGTGAATTCAATATTGTGTGTCCCAAAACAAAAATCATAAAATGATTACAAAATATGGCAATGAAAATACTAGTAAATTTTAAGATAAATACACAATGAAGTTTTGTCAATTAATATTTCATAATTATTTGGCTATTTTGTATGTTTTGAAGGATGTTTGTGGGTTCTTGAGTGTTTCCGTGTTTTTGTGCAAAAAAAAATCCACAAAAATCCACAAAAATCCACAAAAACTTACAAAAAACACAGAAACCCATGAAGGGGGGAAATGGAAATCTATTTATATTACATCAAAAATCAAAAAAATATCACCAAATTTAATTCTTTCTGTCATTATGGTCCCTCTAACTAAAACTTCCTAAAACATTTCACGACATATCTGATCCCACAATGATGAATGCCGTCAAAGGAATTTCAATCACCTGACAAGTATTTAATCCACGTGTCTTTGTCTTTAAGTGTTGATCAAAAACAGGCATATAAACAAAAACATCATCACTGCCATATTCACTCTAGAAAAACAATCAATAAGTACGACATAGAATTATACTGATGTAGTGTTCAACAGAAGTTATAGTGATGTCTCCCCATATTCCCATTGCCTCAGAAAGGGAATCATTGTGTGTGCCTTTTTATGGTGAAGAAGAGATTAGAAAGATATTGTTCTTGCCTTAAAGCTGGCATTTTCTGCTTATTGAAGATGATTTCACCATGATTGTTCTGATGGGGCTTGGAGTTAGTGTGGTTGTTTCCCAACTGGTGGCATACGGGTTTGTTTGAGGCCGTCATCAATCATGTACTTTTTCAATGCCAATCTTTACTGTTTTGTGCATTTTTTAATACATTTTCCATGAATGCTCATGTGTGTTTGTGCATTTTTGTGTGTTTTTGTGTGTTTTGTGTGTTTTTGGGCTTTTTTGTGCTTTTTGTGCTTTTTTTGGTGTTTTGTGCATGAAACATCAAAATACACAACAACACACAACAATACATTTGAGTACACAAAATAAACAAAAAATATAATATGCACAAAAACACACAAAGTTAATGATTTTAATTTAGTTTCTAACTTTTTAAAATCAATTGTATTGACATTCAAATTTTATTTTCTATAACAGAGTTTTTTTTAATCATTTATGCTAGTATTGACATGGAAAACCCATGATTCTGGGATGATGTGGGTTTTTCAAGTTTATTCTATTCTTGACAAACAATTTTATCCAATAACAAACAACTTCTAATTGATAAAGATGTCCAACTCTTTGTCAAAACAACTTCATTTACAACCAAACCTTATTTGCAATTTTCTGCAAAAACTAAGCAATAATTAAAATTACATCAACACCAACAATAGAAATGGTCCCCTGTGGCAAAAGTTAATACAAAGAAAGGAATTTCAAAAATTGCTATTAAACTTGAAACTAGTAGTCAGGGTTTTACAACAAATACTTGACTGGCTTTTTACTACTTAACAAATTATAACTTTTCTTGAGGTTGTTGACCATGAAATTTGCGTATGGTCATTCTTGATGGGCAAATGATAATAACACAACAGATTTGATCTTAACCTTAACCAAAAGTTCACTAAGATCATCAATGTTAATCAGTCTCTTGAAGCAAATAGCTTTTGCAATGAAATCTACTTTCAAACATGGAAGAAATTTTCACTTTAGTCGGGGTTTAAAAGCACAACAAATTATTACCTGGACTTGGAGTTGTTGTCCATCATTCTATTCATAAGTATACTACTCACCCCTCCTCATGCCTAAAGTAGCAAGGTCAAAACCCATCATGTCTGATCAACTTGTTCATGAATTTTCTTGTGTGCTCTGTGGCAAAATCAAAGAGAGGAACTCTGTTTATCTTGTGTTGATGGTGATCAAGGACAAGACAGAAGCAAACACTGTCATGCTTGTTGTTCAGTGTCTTGGGAGCTTCTGGTTGAATCCAGAGACTACTCCTCCCACCTCTGCCAATCCCGGTCAAAGGATCAATGGAGCAACCAGGATCAATCTTCTAAAGGCAGATCCAATCCTTTGGGTTGTTCATCTTGTCTTGTTAAGGATTCACAGTTTTTGATGCTCCTTTGCAATCACAATTAGTCTGACAATAACAATAACAACAAAAAGGTGGATTTAATTCCACAGCACAAACAACCTAATCAAATGGTACTTGCATTGTCTTTTTCACTTAGGGAGGTTTGATGGGTATTGTCTGGCAAGACTAAGTCAAAAAAGAAAACACAACATCAAAAAAGTATGTAATCACTGTTGTTCACACCCCCCTCTGTCACAATGGGCTTAACCAATTCTTTTCTGGAACCACAAGTGCCTTGTGTGGAAGCAGGTATTTCTCATACCTTCTGTCTTTCATTTTTGTGTCTGTTAATTTTTGGACTGCAGAATACTACATTTGGGACTCACCCTCCTCTTTATCAAGTGAAAACATACAAAATGTGTTGTAATTCTCATTGAAACCAATGCCCGGTATCCAACCTTGCTGTGAGCCAGTCCTTTAGAGGTGTGGCCACCAATTCAGGAGTACTGTAATTTGGAGACCAAGGAGAATGTTTGCTCATTCTTTGTCTATGTTTTGAATCAAAGAGAGCACCAGAGTGCTCCAATTAGACAAAATTGTTATGAATAAAAGTTCAAATACTGTAATGACAGGGAAATTACTTCTTGTTTGGAGTTTAGAATAAGATGTAGCTTGGAATGTGTCTGGGAATAAAAATGAAGTGAAAACATTAATTCTCTCAAAGATTTTTTAATAGTTTATTGTAAGAGATACCTTTATTCATATCAAAATTTGATTTCCAAAACTTCAAACTTACTTTAGCAAAAATAATGAATAAAATTGTTATCATTATTAAAAGTGAAATATCAAATATGAAATAAACTTTTAACTAAATTGATGAATAAAATCAAGGTCTGGTCTTTACAAAGTCTGTATGATGTAATTCTAGATAATCAATGGAATGTCCAAACAAAAGAACATTGGTTTCAACAAGAGTCTACAATTATGAAGGGATTTCCTATCATATCATTTTCAGCCCATGATACCCAAATCAATATCATGTATCTTATTGAAGACATTGTGTGGTTCCTCATTCTGCATTGCCTGATATATATTTAGGTAGGTATTTCCAAGATACAAAATAATTATAACCACAAATTCCATAATAACTCAATCCCTTTTAATTTTCAACAAGGCAAATCAAAAGAGATTTGATGCAATTGCATCCAAACTCCCTACTTTTGCCTCATTTTGAGTATGAAGCTAGAGAGTTGACCAAATGGAAATATAATGTTACAAAAAGTAAGTGCAAAGAGTTTTTCATTGCTACATTACACATACTCTAATTTCTCTACAAGATCCTGAGTTATCATATTGAAGTTCAGCATTCCAAAAAGACAACAATATCAGATACCATAGTACTGATAACAATATTTGATCCTGAAGACTCTTTGGAGATTATTCTGTGGGAGAGTGTTTGTAGTCACACTAATGATTTTTGTTAGATCTTGATCATGCAATAGTATTTTTAATTTTGGGAGGGATCTTGATACAAGAAAATTTAATTTGGAAGGATTTTTATGATAACTCCATGTGGGAGTGCATTCTCCAGAAATGATTATTCATGCAATATTATGTTTCTTTTAGGGGGGTGATTCAAAATCATTTGACTTGGAAGCACAACGGACGGGTTTGTACTGGGGAAGCGTTTTTAGTTTTACATCTGACGATTGGTACAATACCAAAGTACAATATTAATACCATAATAACGTCATAAGCAAAAATTGTTTGTTTTCATATGAAAGTTTTGAATTAGGTTACTTCTACGTAATTCCCAAGTAGGTTCTGGTGCATATTTTATCACAGCAACTGGGAACATTTAGGGGGGATTTAAAGTCATTTGAGTGTCTTATGGGCTACCTGAATTCAGTTCAATTTTTATTCCTCTCTAATTATTGCTAGGTATTGATATATCATATGTACTAGAGACTATGTAGGAACTAGTAGCTAGAACGGTGAGAGAGACAGAATGTAAACTCGCTCTCTTGTCTGTTGTGGACTGACTGGTACCATACCTACATGAAAATGAAACATCCAGGAGCTACACACATGTTGAACACTATGGGTGTCCAATTTGGTTGGCCCGGTATGAAGGCTGATATTGAACAATGGGTCAAAACTTGTGATACTTGCCAGCAACAGAAAATTTCTGGTAAAAGGAGCTACGGAGTCCTACCATTGGAACCAGCTATTTGTGACAAGTTGCCTTTTGAAGTAGTCAGTGTGGACATGTGCGGACCTTGGACAGTAAAATATTACCACCCGGTAACTGGGGAAATTTGCACAGCTAAGATCCATTTGTTCACTGCGATGGACAATTGCACAGCTTGGCCGGAATTTGCACCTGTGAAGAATAAGACTGATGATAATACTGCGGGGACCTTTAACAAGACCTGGCTCTGCAGATACC
>JALLOT010001429.1:0-15037 GCA_036939595.1 Thalassiosira livingstoniorum | reverse complement strand
TTTTGGCATTGAAATATCTCATTATTGGTGATACCAAAGTTCATTACAATCTTAAAAGTGACATCAATCAATTTTTACATTTATCTTACTTTTTTATTTTAAAATCAAATCAAAACGATAAAAATGCATTATTTGGAAAAAACGGAAGGTAATTTTTCTGAATCATTGTGCTTAGAATTATTTATTTTTTATAATGCGTTTTGAGCACTGATCCCACTTATTGTCTCCTCTTACTTTCTTAACATATTAATATTGGTACAATAAAGCGTACAATATTTTTTAAATACATACATGGTAATTTTTTCCTATCATCTTGTGTAGTTCGGGTAAGTAGGTAGTATGTACGAATCTCAACATGTCGTACATTCTATGTACGTACAGATATTTTCGAAAATTGACGTTTACCTTGAAAAGTCAGGAAAAGTTAAATTGAGTCAAAAATTAATTTCTTTTCTTCTCAGGGTCAAGGTAAATCTAAAAAAATAATTTCATTTCACAAGGCTAAGGATGAAAAATAAAAATGAAAATTAACTTTTATGGTTGAAGAAAGATTTTTATATTTTTTTTTACTTCCTAATGCTTGAACTTATTTCATTTTTTATTTACTTCTCAAGGCAAAGGCTGAAAAATATTGGTATCCTTGGTTTGCTTTAGCTTTTTTTTCAAGCCTTTTTCTATAAATGGACTTCATGTTGATGTTGGAAAATAAATCAACCTGTATTAAAAAGTGTGTATTGTTTGTGAGAAACATGTCACTTTGATTTTGAATAGAAACACCTGTTGGCAGCTAGAGATGATTCACCCATTGAATAGTTTTGAAAAGTATGGAACCTTTTGCTTTTAATTTTTGTTATCTTTGTAAAACATTGGATGCCCATTTAGATATTTTTCCTGCATTCACCACTTACTATGTCACCCCCATCATCTCCTGAGTTGCCATTCCCTCCAACACAAATGTAAGATCCATCCATACTATGGACTCAACTCAATAACATCTCTACATCCACCACCCTCTTCAGGCCTCCTACATTGCTACTGTATTAATTATTCAATGAATATGGCATATATATCACTATGGTAAAAGAGTGGATGCGGGGTCCAGATGTAAAGAGAAAAATTCAATGGGTAATTGGGTGTAGTCAATTTTGGACAGGATGGATATTTCAGTAGGTGATGGATGTGAAGGATTGGAAGATTTTAAGGTTAACAAGAATTTTTTTCTGATGGAAAGCAAGAGATGAGTAAACATGTTGAAAATATTGTAATTTTTCCTTTGGGATGATAGAAAAAAATAAATCTGATCAAAAATTTGTCAAGAAGGGAAAGTGCCTAGGGCTGTGTGGTCAATTTGAGCTCCCTCCACAAGCTCTGACTCAGAAATGGGAGACTAATCAATACATCATTATCTACTTGTAAAAAGCTGTGGTTGCTTATAATCTCTTGTCTCTTCCTTCAATCATTCAACATGGTCCAGATTCTTTTCCTTATCTGTTGTCATATCTGACAATTACTGTAATTGAGCATTTCTTGATTCTGCCTTGTTTTATTGACTTGCTTTGCCTGTTTGGTTTGATTGGCTTCTCGTGAGGTTGTGAGACTATTATTGATTAGAATGTAAGCTTTGACAATGTTCTTTCCTATAATATCAATTTCTGTATGCATAGATTTTGATCAAAAGGTAGTTGAATGAATAGAGAAGGATTTCATATTGATCAAATATTAAAAATCATTTTCTTTCATCTGAGGTATATGACAATATGACTTTCAAAATAATTAACAAGAAAAAAATCTTATAAAATAGTTCAGTTTGATCCCTTCAAAATAATATTTGATTATTAATTTGTTTTACTGAATCATCAATATTCTTATTATTTCACGTCTTTACTTCATTTGTATGTTTCCTTTTTGGTTATACTTCAACTTTGATTATTTTTTCATTCACATACAACACAGGTGATAACAACTTATTTGTTTCAAAATTTTTCAGTTGACATTGTATTCATGGCGTATTTACTTTTTGTTCGGGTCTTTGCAGTTCACAAAATAATGGGTCATAATATCAATTGACTGATACTAATTAAATATTTTTCATTGTCAAAGTCTGATACAAAACTGACATTTATCAGTAGAGTTCAACTGCAGACAATGTTATAATCATTAATTTTGTTATGATGATCACTTTTGGAGTTATTTTCTTGATTGGTATGTAAAGTTTCATCACCACAATGATGACACATGTACACAAGTTCACTTGGTATATTAAGATCTGATACCCCTTTTCCTTGGGTGACATTTAAATTATTTGTGTTACTTCAAAAGCCATTGGAACTGATACCTTTAGACTTGTGGTTGATTAAATTTTTATCACCCTCAACGTAATTAACCCACCAATGAAGAAATTAGAATCAGAAATTGGATGAAAATTTTTGTAGTGTGTGGTACTTGTCAGGATCCTATCCTCCTTCATGAAGGTTAGAAAAATTAATAGATTGTTTTTCATACATATCAATGTTGACTATATTAAGTGCTAATATGAAAAATGCAGTTTTTGAAGTAATTTTGGCTCAATTTTGAATCACAATGCTTAATATCAGCAATATCATTAACATAACTGTGTAAATTGAAAAAAGTCATTTCTATTGATTAATGATGTGGTAGTTTTTAGGATATAATAATTTTAATTCTTGATCTATTCAATTTTTTATGAATCTTTGGTCTTCATTTATTGTATTGTAAAAGTTTGAGCCCACAGGTGCAAAATACAATAATGAGAAGTGAAACGTACTGTGTGAAAAATAATTGTCATTATTACTATCAAAAGCTTGAAATTAAGTTGGTGAAATAACGGCAACATGAAGTCTCTAATGAGTGTATTTTTTGATCTTTTAATGACTTCCTACACATATATATATACTTTCAATACTAATGATTTATTGAGACTGTTAATTCTTTGGAGTTTTTCACACAGTTACACCATGACATCTTAAATAATCATCAATTATTGGATTGATGAGAAAATCTATTATAGTACCACTGATGTTATATTTTTAGCCATTTATAGCTGTATGTCATTACTCATATCATTCAAGAAGTTTGAAGTATGAAAAATTGGAGCCCAGAAAAGGAATTCAAACTTGTTTAAGTTTTTTCCTTTGTTAACCAATGTTATGGTTGATCAGAAGAGATGATGAAAGTATGTCATGGATTGATCAAATCAGTACTTTGTTTCAGTGGAGAAAATACTTGGTCACCATTTGACAAAAATTAAGATCAGAAAATAGTTACATGCACAAATAAAAATTATATTTTGGATTGTGCAAAATGATAATAGTATTAAAATTAAAACTATTATTGTTTATAAACCAGACCCATGATTTTGTTTAAAGAGCAGTTGCTGAGATTAGACAATTCAAAAAGGCACAAAAATAAGACAAAGAAATTCAAAAAATATTTAGAATACAAGGGGTAACTCATAAAGTACTTTAAAAATTATATATATATTCTTCTCAAAAAATGATAATTAATATTGCATGTAAAATTTAGAGTTCATCAATAGTCTTGATTTTTTTTAGAAAATATATTTTCAAAATCTCACCCAAATTGACATGGGAGAACCTAAGATAATATGGTTGAAGCTTAAAAATTTTCTATGTGCTTACCTATGGGATTTTAGTTACAACTTAAAAACTTTATATTGATAAATGTAGCAGCTTAATCATTTGACATGTTTAATTGTGTGTGACAAAATCTGACACAAGGTGAAATTTGTGTATTCATACATTTAGTTGAAGTTGATCCTGAATGGATGACATTACTGGAAAATGAGATAATGATAAACGATATCATCTTAGATCATCAACCAACAACAGTAATTAATTCAATAACATGAATGAAAGCACCTGTTTACAAACAATTTGACCTGCCATTTAGATGGTTAAAAGACCTACTCAGTATTAGTAGCTTCTTTACAACTCATTAATTCTAATATTGGCAAATAAACATTTAACAAATTCACAAGTAATTCCAAATGATCTAAATTGAATTCACTGGCTACTACTATATGATTTTTGTCACAAAAGAAAAACATTTTTTAAAGTGATGCTCTTGAGACAATAAATGTATATAACATTCATTTGTGTTTTTTGGCAGTAAAATTGTTTGACCACCACTGGGAATAATTTGCTTAAGGGAAAACCCTATTGTTATGTTTAAGCTCATAAGAACAGGCAGCTGTCAAATGAAGTGAAAGTTAGACATTTCACGTGCCAATATTATATTGGTTGGTAGAAAAATTACGTATTTTACATTGTTCAATAAGAAAATAAATAGTTGGCGTTTGGCCTAATATTCAACCAAGGTAATAGAGACTGGGAGGGAAACTTAAGATTTTTTATTAGAATACGAGCAGGAAAGATGGTCCAAAATTCAATTTCCCTAAGTCCCATTTCAAAATTTGAATTTGAGAGAATCACCTTGCTTTTTGAATTTGTATATAGCAGATAGCTTCTAGAATTTGCATTCATTTTCAAAACTCACGTAATCATCAAGCGGATTGTGTTTTGAATAGCATCTGGGCAGCCACCCGATAGCCCTAAAAAAAACGAAATCATATTCAATTTTTTAGGAACATCTTTTCCACATGCTTTTGGCGCAGTATCACTCCCAGTCTCTGTTACCTTGATTCAACAAAAACAAATAAAATAATGAAAGTGTTTATACCAAACCATTTAAGATATAACTAATATTTATTTTTATAAAAATAATTGTTGGAGAATCACATCACCTTCGTTTTATGACCCTTTGAATGGTGTATAATTTCAAATCTAATAAATCAGTAAATCATCAAATCCAAGATCTAAATAATCCATATTAAATTAATCGTTATTTGAAAGTTATTGCAATACAAAGAACTGAAACAATACACACTTCCATGTATATCAATAACATTGTAAGTTTGACTTCACAAAAAGCATAAAGAGTATATGCCTGTATTGTGGCTTCTATAAAGGTAGTGAAAAATGGAAACAATTTGAAATCAATTTAATATTTCATTTTCATCCAAAATCAAAGACCATTTTTTTGTAATGATGAACAAATTTTGTTCCATGTGCCCACACATGGGGTACCTCTTTCTAAGATTATTTGTTTTTCTGTCATTCCATTTTAACCATAGTTTTATTTATTCTGAATATTGGAATAGATTATAATTTTGGACAAAAATATTAAATAATATTTTTCTTTAATCTCTCTAAATTCTACATCAATATATTTCTCCTTTTTTACTTCTAAGTAAGAATAAGTTTGTTGCTACAAAAATTAACTTACTTAAACAAAAATTAATATTTGAAGTGAAGAAAATAAAGTCTAATTGATCCCACAACTATTGCTAATACTCTTAGTAGTTTACACAGCCAAAAGCCACATAATCTCAAAATCAAAAAGATAGTCAAATTCAACAAGTAAAAGTTTTGATCTAAAAGCACATAATGATTAATAGTGGCCATAGTTTATATGTATCAAGAACAATTGTGATTGTCCTACAATAATTTTGGAATATTAGTTTTTCTTGATTATCATTTATAACTACTTAAATGTGCTTAATAACCAAAAAAGTTAAGAACACAATTCCAGTCATAAATATGATGAGTATCACCATACAACTTTGTACCAGTATTCATTTCTTAATTATAAAACTCTGTAAAAAATATAATATTAAAAATCTCAGAGAATTCCAAACTTGCAAGTACTTTATTTTTTATTACTGCAAATTACAATAATTTAGTACTTTTATGTTGAAATTAAGTCAATAATGATAGTTGCACACTTCTTGTTCAAGTGAATAATTGAGAGAACTCACATACTTCTATTATAGAAAAAAATAAAAAGTATCTCAGAAAAATATTTACATGATTTTGGTTAGATGATATTTCATTAGTGTTCTTTGTCAATAATAGAAACTGTCAAAATAGTGCTACTGAAGCATGACATGAGTAATACCAAAGAATTGCATTTTAATATTTTTGGGCTAAGCTAATACAAAAAATATTTGTTAAGCTTTACCATTTATTTTGGTTTTGCTCTAACTTTATGGTATACCAATTTATTCATTGATCAATTTTGAAACATGTTGTCACTACTTCCAAATCAGACAGCATTAAAAATGTCCAACAATAAACATAAATGCAGTAACTTTGGTAAGGTTGTTCTGCTACCACTTTGTAAGAAACTAAGAAAAATCAAAACAAGATATGACACTCATATTTTGTTTAAAACATATACTTTTTGACAAGAAGAATAGAGGTTGGTAATTTGCAAATTCTGGGTCACAATGACTTAAATAGGTTCAATTAAATTCAATGGCTCATTTCACCAAATTTTGCATGAAAACTGGATTATTTTAAGGAAGAAAACTGGATTCTTTCATTATATTTCATGCCAAAGAAATGGGTTGCTGCTTATCAATCACAGGCTCTTGTAAAATAGGTGCAAGATGTCATAATTCTCAATTTTATACAACAGGTTCAAACAAGAAAAAAAGAGATACATTGAATTATTTTCATACTTCACCAATCATGCTCATGATTTTGATGGATTCTTTGACTTATCAGTCCTAACTTGGACCACCAGACTTTCAAAGTGTATTTCTCTATGATATACTTTTGCTACATAAGATCATTTATGGCACATTAAATTCTTCACAAAAAATACATCTATCAAAAAAGTGGAAATATTAAGTTTACATTTAAATGACCTCAATTTACAAGTCCATTGTACTCAATGAAAACACTGTTGAGAATACTAAATATTCATACTATCCTATATTATCATATCCTACCTACTATTATCCTACTCTATTATTGTGTGTCTAATTGATGGAGATGGTACATGCTTTCTTTTTTGTTCAATTATTTCTAATAGACTGGATTAGAGAAAAATTAAAACTATTTCATTGCAAGTAACAATAAAAGTATTGTCTGATCATAGTAACTTTATGAATATAGCAAAGCCATAATAACAAATAATTGACACTTTTCTCAAGATGTGCCTACTGTGAGTTGTTTTAAAAGAAAAAAATGATTCAGCTATGAATGATATCATGTTATGATTTTGATATGAGAAAAAAAGTAAACTAACTATTAAATTCTAAAACTAAAATGACTTTGAGATGCACTTATTTTAATAAATCTTATTATCAAAAGCATAAATTATTGAATTTTTCATTTTCAAATTGTGAATAATTAACCATTTGACTAATAGCCATTAGTATCTCTGGGTTCATATGACCCGAAACAAGAATTAACTATAGGAATAAATTGGTCTTAGTGAATGTGAATGAACACATTGGTTTGAATGAAAAATGTTTACATTGGAGTTGAACTTTTCTCTATAGTGTGTATTTTCAATGCATAATAAGAAATGTTTCTCTAAAATTTGTGATCAACAATGTCATTTAACAAGTCAAATAGTCAATACCACAGATTAAATATTTAATGCCAATAGCCTTAAATTAATTGGTGTCCAGTAAAAAATGATTGATATGTTTTCTTAGATTATTTCTAAATAAAAACCACAAAATGAATAAGCATATTTTAGAAGAACTCTCAATAGAAACCACTCATTTAACTAATATTTTTCCGTACATGGACATTGAAAAATTTTAACTGAAAATGTTTATGAAAAATTCTGTGTGATTAAACTACATTGAAGTGATAATAAAATAATTTGATCAAAAGGGCACAGATTCACCAAATCAATACAAACTGGTATTGTTTTTTGTTGGACCTTCTCTAAATTCAAAAATGAATTAAATTTAGAAATAAATACCTGTAATAAAGCACAGTCATTGAACAATTGATGGAATAAAATTGATTTTTTTATTGTATCTATGTACTTTCAAGAAGACAAACGTTCCTTGGCAATAAACTGCATTTTCTTCAACTAAACATAGACATACATATTATTTGAAAAATAAAAATAATTTATTACCATGTCGGTAACTTAATATGATTGCATTAAGATTTGATGCTTTTGCAAAATTTTCTAAGAAAAAGTCATTTTTTATTTTGTTTGGCATGCATTGTGAAAGTTTTAGCAGTAACTTTGTATCTGGTGTTATTTAAAAAAACGTTTTTAAAAAGTTTCATTGATGTTATGGATAGACAGAAAGTCTAACCATCTTTGATTCTTACCTTGGAATTAGTTATGCCAACCTCACCAATTAGCCATCAAAGTCTCTAAAAAATATTTCAATGTTTATGTTCTCTTTTGGAAATAAATATTGTCATTATTGATGTAAAAAATTTCCTATTTTATAGGGATAGTCGATATTCTTTTTCCTGTTTGTAGGCTCAAATTTTCTATTTGTAGAGTGACCTCTGAAATCTAACTATAAATTATAATAACTTTTTTAATAATAATTTCCTAATTTTAATCTTCTTTTTTATCTATTAAATTTCTATACCAAAATACTAAGTTATTTTCATTAAAATATTTAAGCCAAAATTTCAAACAGAAAACTGCTGCTCTAAAACTAATTTTTTTGAAATTAAAACAGGTACAAATGACAATGAGTTTTATCTATTATTTTTGTCAAGATCATATTTATGTGGTGAACTTAATAAATATTACAAAAAATGTAGCTGGTGAATTATTATAGAGTTCTTTATTAAATAATTATGATTTCATTTCATATTTTGTGGCCAAAGAGAAGGCCAAGTAATTGTAAAGAATGCAAACCAACCCATTTGCTACCTAGTACTATTTACTATGACCAGTATGATAAAGGGGGAGTGGGTATGACAGGAGGTATGTAGAGTGCCAGCACCATAAGAGGTTGGTTAGGTATAGTACCATAGCTACTTATGTACACTGTTTATCCTAATTCAATTTTTAAGATAGTATTGTACTTTCCTATTAACAAAAATAAGTTCATGACAATATTTGATTGCAATATTGTGCAATATACTGCTGATCAATAATCTCATATATCATTTTTTCTGCTATGATTTCCAAAGTACCAATTTTTCTAGACTTCAACATGCTCAATTGCAAAGATTGTACAAATTATATGTCTAATACAAGTGAAAATATCAATAAGGATATGATGCACTACATAATACAGATGTCATTTTCTTCTTTCACTTTTACCATAGAAGTAGCTGAGACTAAGTATTGCTTTGAGTGAAATTATAGGCATATCATGTGTCTTACTATAAAAAAAATTGTTTAAAAAATCTTATCTGCTTGTAGTCAATGTAAAGAAGTAGGTAATTTTTTAAGTAACAATAATTTACATGAATTGCAATATGACTACAATAACACAAACTCTTTGACTTCACAAATTGAAGAGTATACTCCTTATAAGCATAAAAATTGACAAAAGTGAAAAGTATCACTAGATTTCCTATGTGTAACTTAAAATTTGATATCAAAATGATACCTATCAATTTTATTGTTTTAACATTTACACTCTTGACTCTTGTTCTTGAACAAATAACCATAGCCCTTTAAACAAATCATTCTATGTTATATGATCTACACTTGGAATATATCACAGGGAAAAAGGTAATTTTCAGAAAAATAACTGAGTTTATTGAAAACTTGATGCTACCACAATATAGTTTGTCCTCTTCCGTGATTGGGATATCCTTATCTCTTTTTGAATAAATATTTTAACAAGTAAAACTAGTTTCATTTCAACAAATAATATTTGAGATTCTTCTTTTAAATCACTATGGCATTACCAACAAGCATTTAGAATCATATCATTATACATGTCATTTTTTAGTATTGTAGTATTATGTAGTGTTTGTACTATGTAGCAAACTCCACTATTGATAGTGCTGGTTAAATTATCTAGAATTTTTGCTAGTTAAACATTAATATTTTTATTTTGATAAGACTAACTTTATCAACTGTTTTCTATTAGTTTTTTGTTGGCGTACCATATTCACAAGTGATCATTGAATGCATGTGCACGACAAGGTGAGAAAAGTAATATGTAAGTGTAAGTAGGTATGTGAATTACTACCAGTATTCTCTCTGGAGAGAGGAATACTATGTTGCTGCACACATGGATGGTATGGTACTTGTCCCACATAGTCCCATAGTTAGCATGAATTGATTGCATGTACATTAGCATCTATGAACATTTATTAAAAAGAGTGAGATTGTGGCACAACCTATGCAAAGATCATAGTTGTCATGAAAGAGAAAGACTCAGTATACTGACCAACACTACAGCAATCAAAGAAACTCTGCTTTGATTATAGGCTGATATTTTAATTAAAATATTTCTCAACTTGTTTCAATAAAACTCAGTTAGAATATTGCTAAGACTACAGGAGTCTCTTCAAGTTTTATTGAAGTAGCTAATGATCTGATTTCATTTGCTATAATCTTAATTTGGAACATATCCAACATATTAAATTAACTTGGTTGTTTCCAGTTTAATTTAGCTTCACAAATTACCACTAAAAAATATATAGATTATTGTTGTGAAAAAATTTATTTTTGCTAAACCATTGCTTTAAACACAGACAATCGCATGGGAAGTTTGAATCATGCTCTTCATTTTACCAGTAGCTCATGAGAGAAAAGAAAAGAACTGTATTTCCTGCATGTAAGTTTTAGAACCATCAGAAGCCAAACCACATTCACACTACACTTTTGATCCCTTAGGTCATTTCCTTTGCTCTTTGGATATCTATTTCCACTTTTGTGGACCATTCTTTAAGTTTTTCCTAACTTCAACTGAAAAACTAGAATATTTCTTAAGTAAAAAGAATATTTAGAGCAATTGAATGACAAAGATAAACTCTACAATATGCGAAGTCACAAAATTATAATTGTTAGTTCTAACATTTTCCAAACATGTGTTTGCAAATTTTACCAATCCAAATTTGAAAATCTTTTCAATTCTATAGTCACAATAGTTCCTGTTGGTATGGTTCACTTTGTTTGCTTAATATTCACATATGTTACATGATAATATGTTGCCTTCATGTGCCTTTGTTAATAAATTAATATAAGTTTTAATAGTTTTACTTGCATTGTCTAGTATTGAAGCTAATATATCAGGCTTCCATTTCAAAGAAAAAGAGTTCATCTAAGACTTTTGTCATTTCAGTGTTGAAGTTTTTTTATTGTTTATATTATTACATTTGGTTCATCTAAAAATTGACTAATGGTGTTTTAGTTGATTGTGTCAAACCTGAAATGATGTTTTTAATAAAAAAAATTGAGTTTACACATTCCCAAAGACTGAAAAAATCATGTACAAACTGGTTTCATAAGTAGGCTTCATTCTTTAATCAGTTTATAAGCTACCTTTTGCACTACTTATTGTACTGTTCCCACTCTGATTTTCTAATGGCCTTTATCCAATGTTTCTGTGTCTTCATTTTTGGAGATCTGAAAGTAGAAGGTAAATAACAATTGTGTTTACTTGTTTTTCAGATGTTTTCTTGGTTCTGACTACCAACTTCAAAGCTACTACAGAAAGGTGCCACCTAGAGTGTTTCTTTTGTTGATCTCGTTGTAAGTGTCCTTTCTTGTCTGTTTCTATCTAAAACTAAACCTTTCCATCACAGAGGGCAATAACTATCATTTCTTGGCACTACTTAATTAAATTTCCATTAATCAATTTAAAATCCAAAATGACATCACTGATGGTGCATAATGACAATGCATAGAGTTATACTGAAAATATTCAAATCATGTTGGAAGAGAAAAGCAAAAAAGGTCTGACTAAATTCATCATTACATTATATCTTTGTTTATAACAATCATTTTTTGAAGACACAAAAGGAAGACAGACACTTGATTTAACTAATTTAAAGCAGATCACACAGACTGTTTTATATGTTCTTAATGTGTTCATTTTTGAATGATGTCCTAATAAATTGGAAGTAGATGCCTTAACTATTGAAAAAACTGAAAAAACACAAAGCTATTGGAGCTCAATTACAAATTTGGATGAGCATGACCTAAATTTTCACTATTGTTGTTGCATTTTCAATAATTTTTATTCAGACCAATCTTAAAGATGAAGGTATTACAATGTAAAAATATCCCTGAAAGTGGGTGCTGCATATTATGGTGCAGTATTTCATCAGAATTCAATCAAACCTAAAGGTACGCACTTTCCCTCTCATGAATTGTATATTGGGAAGTTGTCATCATTGACAATCAATTCCATTTTTTTGCATACTATTTTGCAATCAAAGACATCAATGAATGCTTGAATAATAAAAATTCTATTTTGGGAAAGCCATGTGATGTATGCAAGGTGTATCAACATGTTTGGTGGTACAAATGAATATCTTCTTGTAGTTATAATATAACATATCTTTATCTTAATGATGATGAGGTATTTTTCCATTGTAGCACTAATGAATTTTGAGTGCTGTTGCTCCATTCATTGGATACTCATTTTTCTCTTTCAATTTTGCAAAGGTCTTTCCAGCTGTATTATGTTTTTTTGACTTAGAATTTGATTTTGGAGCAGAAAATATCAAAAGATACAACAAAAATTTCAGCTTTTGATTGCAGTAGCTTTTTTGTGATTCTGAAAATTGTTGAAAACTTTTCTACATTTATTCATTTGAATGAAAATCGCACTCAAATTGCTCAAAAACCTTAAACCAACTCAATGCTATGAAACTGCAAGCAATCTACTGTGTAAAATAATGATGCTCTTGTTTCTACTCATGGGTAAAATGTACTACCACAGTATGTTCTAATCTGTAATATCTGTGGTGCAGTGAGGGAGTTTTGATTATAAGTACCTACGTTCCTACCTGCTGTACATGTGACTTCAAAGGAAATTCTTGTTTAGAAAAGTTAGAAAAAATATAACAGAAACCAGATATATTACTTGTTAGCTAATGAACACATTAAATTTTAGTTGTTGAAAAGACAAATCCAAAAGTTCAAGTACTGAGAAAGTATTGCCAATTTAAAGTTAAATTAAACCAGGTTAAACAAAAAACATCATTTTCTATTATGGAAAAACCTAGGAGTAGAACATATTTAAAACCTTTCAAAATGGCACAAAATACTTGTCATATTGGTATTGGCCCCATTCATTTTGCATCCACGTCCCTTTTCCCATTCTCCAGAGGACCCTCCATAGCCCTCCGTCTGGAGCAGGTAAATATTACCTAAGTTCTGATTTTCATTTGAATTCAAAGACACATCAATAGGCAGTGTCCACAGGGGTTCATTTTTTCTTACATACGATCAGGTATATTATGGTACTAGTACAATTTTAGCGTAGGAGTAGTGCCATTATACTGTTATATGTTGTAGTTAGTTAGTTTGTTAGTACCAACTCCTACTTACTCGTACTTAAGGTACTATCTTTATTTGCATAATTCCATAGAGCGCGCGAGAGACTACGAGTACATATGCGTACATACTACCTACTTTTATTTGGAATAGTAAATTATTATTACGAGTACCATAATAATAGGAGTAATCATTATTATTTCGTAGTACTTTCTTACTCGTACTTACTTACTAGAGACTTACTTATCCAGGCAGTTTCAACATACTCCTATCTACAAAATACGTACCTTAACTGCCTTACCTAAGTACAATACCAAGCTTACCTTACCTAAAAATACTTCTAATCCTACCTACTTAGAGATACTTGAGTAGTAAGTAGTATGTTATGGTATGGTACCTTACCTTACCTTACCTACCTCGCGTCAAAAAATATGTCGTCGATCGATCAATCGCATGCACGTAAGTATGATACTACAATACTATACACACCTGCTTTTGAATTCATGTTTCTTGACCTTGCTTCACTTGCTCTGCCTAAACAGCTACAAAATGCACTTAATAGTATGTTGTGTACTTAGGGGATGCTTACTTGCTTGGTAGGTGCGTGTGTGTTTCTCTCCATAGCCACAACAATGTGCACGCATCGCCCACCGCCCACCCAAACAGAATCAATTCCATTCAGTTTTTTAATTTCAGAATCAGTCGAATTCATCTTGATCTCATAAAACGAAGGATCGTCTAATCCAAAAAGCTTATATCAAATCATCTCACAATTTTTGAGCATCCAAATCAAGACTCTCTTAATTCAATTTACACCAAAACCATCCAAGATGAAGCTTTTTGGTCTCTCCGTACTTCTTGCGTCTGAACAATTCGTCTCATCGGCCGAGAAAGTCAATGTAAGTAAAGTTCATTGCCTTGGAACAATATTGGAGTTTGGGGAGGTTCGCGAATGTCATGTCTGGACAGTGGCAGTGGCGAGTTGTTAACTTCTGTTTGTTCGCTGCCACTGGGCGTCTGCCATGCGCGCATGGTATGCGCTGCAGTCCATCTGCCAAAAACAATAGACAATAGAAAATAGAAGCCACTTGCCATAGCCATTTGCCACCGACTGTCGACCATCGACATTGTGCCATCGATATTCGTTATCCATTATCGATATCCGTTGTTAATGTTTGGCGCCAAGTACAACCGCGATACCGATTGCCACCCCCAGCAGTCGATTGACGCTGAGAGCCCTTCCCAGCCATCAGCCGTCATGCATTGGCCATCACCAAGCCACCCGTCAAGTCTTTTCTTGTCGTCCATTGACACCCACTGGTCGGTTCTTCGCCCCAAGTGTTAGCAATAGCTGTTTGGTGCTGCCATTCATCCGCCGCAGACAATGCATCGATGCTCGCTGGCAACATTCGTCCTCACGGTTTGACGCTGTCCTATGCCACGGACAACTGCTCCATGTTCTTTGTCACTGTTAACCTTTGTTGGCAAGGCGAAGCACGAAGCACCCTCAGATGTAGGCTAAGATCAGAGCCCAATGACAGAAATGCGAAATGCTGCAGGCACCATCATTGAGGCACCCAATCCAATTGCTGTTTTTGATATTATTCTGCCCCGCCAGCCGGCAGCCATCCGTCTGCCAATGACAATAGGTAGTACTACTTGCCGAACACCAATCAACGATCAACTGCCGATTAAGGGTGTGGCTCATAAGGCCGGCCTTATTTGCTGATTTTTTGGAGACTTTTCA
>JALLOT010001428.1:0-15049 GCA_036939595.1 Thalassiosira livingstoniorum | reverse complement strand
CTTCAGAGGTGAGACGGACAGTACATGGGCATGAAAATTAGGTCTAACAGTCTTAGATACTACTACTACTCGCACTATTTTTCAAGAGAAGCCAATCAATCTGTCGAGTGTAGGCAATATAACATATGGTTCCTATGCGGAATCGTACTTTTATCGGGATTCTCACATTTTCTCCTACAACATACATACTTACAACATAAGTAGGAATACCTACCTACAATACTCTACCTAAGTAGCTACTTACTTAGAGGGGAGCAAAGGCCGCGCGCAAAGGCAATCCAGGCATGCTGGGCTTATCAAAACAAACAGGACTGGTCCATCTCATGCACAATCTCCACGACCTTCCACGACATTATCACAAATCAAAATGCTCTCACAATGGTCGTCGGAGTTTGACTGCGGCCCACCACCCACCACACGGCAAATGGGGGCATGCTGGAGCTTGCAGGACAATCAAGGGCCACTTAGAATTCATTTTTCATATTGTACAATCTTGTACAATACAATACTCCATAAAGATCATTGTTTTTCTATCTGGTTTTTATCATAACCTCATTGCTGTCGCTTCGTCCAAGGGCAAGCGGGCTTCATTTACCAATGATCCACTGATTCATTCAACCAGTTTAAGAGGTGAAAATTGACTCGTAAAAGACAACACTTTGGATGCAACCCTTGAAAAGGAATTGAAAATGAAGAGACAAAGACAAGATAACACTGGCTCAACCGAATCTGATTTATTGCTCTCCCAGCCCTGGCACTCCTCGTTGCATGAAATAATGGAAGCATCCAATCAAATACAAATGTCGATGGCTCAGAGTAGCTCAAGTATCTCAAGTAACTCAAGTCAAAGGATGGACGAGGAACCAATTGGATTGATACATCCATCGAAACAAACGAAACCATCGTTCAACCAAAGACGACGTTCAAGACATCCAAGAACTTCTTGTTTACTCAGCATCATTTCATCTGCCATTCTTGCTACTTCCATGCTACTCTCATCTATCCCAACCACTTCGGCGACATCAGAACATCATCAACAATGGAGGCATTTGACACCCACCCCTCATGCACAAGAGATACTAAATCATGCAGAGAATACCATGTGGAATCGTGAATTGAGGGCGGCTGCGGAAATAGTGGAGCAGCGTCGTCGCAATCGAAATCTTCGCAATCTCAATTCGAAAGAATTAGACTCAAACTCGAATCAAAATTCCATCCAAGGCAATCTTCGACGCCATCTCCAAGTGAAATACAACGACTACCTCCCCGACAAAGCCCCCGATTCTCTCTTTCAAGACCCCACCAGTGACGAATCCCTCTCCTCCTCCAACTCCAACACCAACACCAACACACCTTCCAACTCCGACACCAGCAACACCTGTCTCTCCCCCCTCCAAAAATGGTTCGTCACCCTCATCGAAAAAATCGGCCTCTCCCACTGGGACTCCATCCAACAATACAACATCACCTCCGTCGCCTATCTCTACAAACACTACATTTCCACCTCAGAGGGGGAAGATGAATATTTTGGCACGTACGGAGAGAGAACTCAGGAGATGAAGGAGAATCATGAGGGTATGAAGGCCTTTTGGGGGGAGGCGGAACGGAGTGGGAGGGGTGACGATGGGGAGGAAGAGGATGGAGATTTGATTNAATCATGAGGGTATGAAGGCTTTTTGGGGGGAGGCGGAACGGAGTGGGAGGGGGGACGATGGGGAGGATGAGGATGGAGATTTGATTTATTATGTGTATTCGGCGGAAGAGTTGGCCAATGCTGGTGCTTCTTCCTCCTCGTCATCCTCCTCCTCGTCATCCTCCTCCTCCTCCTCTTCCTCGTCGTCCGCATCCCACACCACCTTCCACTCCCCCACCCTCAACGGAGCCTCCAACGTCGTCCTCCTCGGCATGCACGGCGTCGACCTCGCCGACAACTCCAAACTCATCCCCACCCTCCAACAACTCTACGACCTCGACATCCTCACCGCCAACAAACTCTCCACCGAAATCCAAGACGTCGTCATGGGATTGCCGGGGGCATTCAACAATCCGATATTGACGGCGAATGCGATTGCGATTCAGAGTGCGAATTCGTTGGTGGGGTGGGATGGCGTGGATGGGAGTGGGAGGTATGTGGGGAATGGGGGGGGGAATCGGGCGAGGGATAGTGTGATTGTGGGGGATGGGGTGTTTGCCTTTTTGGAGTGGTTGGAGTTGGAGCATGATGGGCCGGATTATATACATAGTCATGAGTTTGGGTGAGTGGAATGGAGTGGGATTGGAGGGTCTGATTGTTAGTTGGTATCATTGTAGGATTTGCAATGTCAATTGAAATTTGAATTCAAAATCGCGCTCCATACTCACTCATTTTCGTTTCAATTTCCATTCTATTCCTATCGTCTTTCAATACTACTCTACCACAATTTCAATTTCTCATTCCACCAGACATCACATCCAATACGACCTCTCCGTCTCCAAAATCGGCGGAACCTGGACCCCCTCCCAAGAAACCCGCCGCCTCGAAATGATGGCCGACGCCTTCGGATCCTACTACCTCGCCCACTCCCAAGGCGCCCGTCTCTCCTCCGAACGACTCCTCGAGATCCATCGCGCGGCCTACTCTCTCGGAGATTGCGAAAACGCCAAGGGATCTCACCACGGAACTCCAAGACAGAGAGAATGCGCGAGTAACTTTGGTGCGAATTTGGCGTTGGAGAGTTATGTGGATGGGGGGTATGTGATGAAGCCGGCGGAGTTGAGGAGGAGGTTTGATGAGAGGATTATGGATATGTTGAGGTTGAGTGGGGAGGTTTGTGAGGCGGTGGTGGATAGTAGTGTTTTGGATGGGGCGATTTATGGGGAGGAGTATCAACAGGAAACTGTGGGTGGGAGTGGGGGTGGAGAAGTGGTGGTTGAAAGTGCTGGTGGTAGTGGTAGCATGAATGGATCCCCTTCCAATATTGAATCACCACCTACAGATTCACTCCCATCCAATGTGGATCCCAATACTGGAACGACAATACAGCCCGAGACTTCTGGAAGCCATCCTGACAAACAAGGAGCTACGGCCAACACAGGCAATACAGGCAGCACATATACAACGAATCAACCGGCCACTTATGCCCCGTACAACCCCAATGCCTTGGGCAACCCTTCACCCAATAGTAATAACAATGGAAATGATTGGAATAGTGGCGGTGGAGGAAGTGGTGGCATTGATTGGAGTAGTGGAAACGGTGGAAACGGTGGAAACGGTGGAAACAGTGGAAACAGTAACACTGAAAACAGCGGAAGTGATGGCATCAATTGGGGCAATAATAATGGAAATGGTGGAAGCGAATACGCTCCCTACGATCCAAACTATGATCCTTTCAGTCCAAACAATTCCAATAATTCCTACGACCGCTCTCCATCCGAGGGATCCACCACAAACACCGCTTCCACCACATGGAGCACTTCCAACAACGTCGATAACGAACCTACCTATGACTTGGACCATCCACCCGAACTATTAGCTCCAGAGAATCAAGAGGGCGATGGGGAAGAAAAGTCTGGGTGGTTCTCGGAAACTACGAAATGGATGGTGAGGCCCTTTACTGATATTTCTTCGGGGAATGTCGTTACTGGATTGGCCGGTGTGGCTGGTTTCAGTTGGTCGTGTATCCTTTCTGGGATGATGCTTCTTTGGTTTTCTTAGAGAGAATTAGAGTTTTGTGTGCAATTGAAATATAATAGGTAGATAGGATAGAGCAACATTAGGATTGTGCTGGTTCGATTGTGTAATGTTGTTAGTAGAATTGCAATAGAAGCTAATGAATTTAGAATCAGAAACAAGTTTCAACAGCAATGATTAGCATATGTATTACACCATTGGTCCAAATGAATCTTCAACGCTACCACAATGTTAATCTTGTGTTGGAACTTTTACACAGGTAGTTGTTGTTAGATTTGCCAACAACCTGGTTGACCAAAATGGAGAGAGATCCAATTTCAACTTTTCCCTGTTCAAAAATTTAATTTGGGCATTTTTACAAAATTCTCAAATTCTTCAAATTGATGTTTTTGCCAATTTCAATTGTTTTGTCGACGGAGAGAGTGGCTACATAGGTATGACTGGTTTACTGCCTGCAATGTGTCCTGAAATGACAAGAAACTGAGCTCCATAGTATTCCTCTTTGTTTTAAAATGTCTACTTTTTGTATGATCTCCTTATTCCCTGGCAACCAAACTTTGTAGCACTACTGGAATGCAAGGTTTTTGGAACACTCAAATATATGAAATTATGGCTGATAATATTACAAATCATTAGCAATCAAATTTTCTGCTATAAATCATGCAATGGAATTACTTACCAATTGGATGTTTCAAATGATGAATTTAGTAATTTCATGGATACTTGGTACTACTAGACTACTTGTATCATACTCCTCCTCAAACCCATAAAGTATGAGGATGACCAGTCTGAACTCTAGTGTTCGGGAAGCCAAAGAAATAAGGGTTTGCAAGCTAGACAAGGTCCACATGGTGTTCAGTCCTATTAACTGGGGACTGATGAGTCTCACACTTTCAGCTTTTCCACATTTATCAAGAAATTTTGGATTTACTTCTTATATTACAATCATGATGTTGATCACTACCAATTACTTCCCATATGTGACTGATATTTGGGTCATGCTACTTTGCTTTTTTCTTTGTATGAATGGAGTTGTAACTGCTCCAACACCATTTTCAGTGCAAGGGACATAAATGGTTTAAGTGGTGAGTTATATGGTAAATGATAAATAAGACAGGCTTAACAGATTAGATAGGGGCATGGTATACCACAAAGAGAATAAGTAACCAATTATTTCAGAGCAAACGAAAGTGCTCAAGGGGGGCAAATTGAGTTTCAAAAAACAGTTTGGCTTCAAAGCCTTAGTCTAGTGTTAAATCCCCTTTTCTATGTATTGATTGTTATCTTCTTCTTTTGTCTGTGGAGTCCTTGGGACTGTTGTTTGTTGTAAATTGCTGTATGATTTCTGTGCCCAATGGTTGGATATCTTAATGCCAGCTGCGGATAATCTTCATTTTCATTCTTTGTTCATGAAGCTTTTGAGGATAATCTCTAATGGGATTGGGAGATTTTGATTGAGTGGCACATAATGGAGTCTTTATTTAAAGAGGCAGACATTACCAACACTCCAAACCCACTACTTCCTGGAGTAGTTTTAAGTGCATGTGACCCACTAGAGAGGTGGTAGTTGAATGGATGCATCCCATGTGCAAGTGCAAGGTTTGGGTACTACCCTTTCCTTTCATCAGCTTCTCAGTGTGGACCATGTGTCTTTGTCATGTCTGTCAGTTTTCGTTGTGGGAGCTGTAGCTACACCCCTATACACTGTCTCAATTTTTTGATTTGATTGTGCAGCTCTACTATGATACACTGAAATTGGAGAGAGAGAAGACTGCATCAACTTTGCTTTCACATTGGTACAGTAACAGCACTCTTATCTTGTGTTTGCTCATTGCTCTGGCTGTAAGGAGGAACAAACACAAAAATCTCCTGTGGTCATTTGCATCAATCATCTGATTTGAGCAAGATGGATTCCCACCCCTTTTTACTCAAAATCACTGAGGTGTTTCTGTTGGTGTGAAATGAATATGCACAAGATTTTCCATGCATCATTCAATCTTGAAATATTATAGCAAGATGGGGGGTTTAACTACAGCTCAAAGGTGATGGACAAGGCAAGCTTTGTGTAATATTGGAGGATATCACATTCACAGGTTACCCACATTCAACACTCCATTGCCAATGTGCCATGTTGAGGCTATTTTGGTAGGAAATGTGGGGGAACATGGGGTAACATCCAATATAATAATTGGCATGTTCAAAAGAATGATGGTTGGTTCCATCACTCATCTTGACCTTGGGTGGGCAATGATGAGTGAGAGAGGTGGGATGGATGGAGTGGTTAGCATCTAGTGTGGCTGTTCTGAAAACTATGGGGTATGGGGTCTCTGATACTGGCAAGTGCCTGTTGCCTGTTGCCTGTTGTTGGTAGTTATTTGAAGCACAATGGCAGGCAGAAATTTGTACTCATTGCGGTGACTCACCTAGGAAGGACCAAAAGGTAGGCACAGTTTTCAGAAACAACCTTAGGTAGGTTTGCTTTCTCATACTGCATCATACTTAGCATCCAACTATATACCGCCCTACTAGTCTGCTGTTGAGTACTAACATGCTCTAGAGTATGCATATACAAAATTAAGATATCAGTAGGATTAGGATTTTGTAATATAGCAATATCATGCATAAGTATCTTGATCTTGGTATTATATCTATGGTAATGTTTTGATTTTGAATTCAAGATATACATCTAACTTTGATATAGGGAAGGGGTGCCTAAAATTGAGTTGTGCACAGGTAGAGCCCCATCTACTTCTAAAATATTGATGTTAATGTGGAAGATCTTTGAGTTGGAGTATTTAGAAAATTTCAGCACCAAATTGGTTTGTCATTTAGTCATGATATAACACTTGATGATCTCCAAAATCCAAATGCCCAGTGTCAGTGTGATTCAAGAAGTAGTTTCAAATTTTTTACTGACTTTTGGGACCAATAATGTGATTCCATTATTTGTGTCTGTCTCTCCGGGGACTTTTGAAAATTTTAGGGAGTGCTTAGAGCTATTACATAGGGATTTTCTACATACCACTTATACTCCTGACACAGCAGAAACAGATGAAACAGGATTAATACTTCTAAGTACTAGTTCTTTGGTACTATTAGAATAAGAATGTTCTGATTTATGTGTGCTACAATGTACTTTGCTCCCAAAGAGAGTATTGGTCCTCTGTCCCATAATCCTAGACACTATCAGAATGTGAGCTGGACAACTAGTTGCTGTGACATCTCTTTTTCTTATTCTTTTCTTCATACTTTTCTTGAATGCAAACATATCTTTCTTGATTTTCTTAGTGAATGTGACAAAAGCTTTCTTGAATGTGTTTGAGTTTGGATTGGCCTTGGCTTTACCAGACTTGCAAGTCCCAAGTAGTTTCCTTTTAACTAGGAAATTGCCCAGGAAACAGGTAAATTGTCCAGGTAAGGAAAGTAATTCCTGATTTTTGTTGAGGTTGAGGAGATGGGTAACAAAAGAAATTTCCCTAAGAAATTTCTATGTTTGTATTCACTTGAATATATCTCTTCTATACATCTTAAAAGGGTAGATATGCATAAACAATATGTTTTATTCATATATTTGCATTTTCCTTACTATTTTATTCTTTTTATTTTATTTTTTACAATTTGTTTTTCAAAAATGAAATGATATCAATAATAATGTGCAACATGAAATTCAAATTATCAGCTCCCTGTGTGAAGTGTCTATCAAAAAATTCTTTTTGAATTTTAAATTTTACCTAGACACCAAGACTAATATATATTTATTATTTAAAAATAATTTTCAAACAGGTAATAAGTTGGGTGGCTTTGTCCAAATTTGAAGAATTTTCGTTACCAACACACAGAATCCCTTCTGGTGCATAATGGATGAGGATACACCCATCAGACTGAGCTAAAATGGAACAAAAACAAAATTGCAAAAAATTGATTTTTGCCCATCATTTTGCAAGAAATAATTTACTTTATCTAGAGGCCTAGATTCTCATGGTTTTCTTCCAAACCAAAGGGAACCAGCCCTCCAAACTACACACAAGTGCACCACCATATGATTGAGAGGATGTTGCTGCTCTAGCTGATTAAAAAATATTGAGTGTCAAAGAAATCACCATTTATATACTTGTCTCTGACCAACCAAAAATACATTAAAATTTCTCCTTGATGTGACTGGTGGCTGCAATCGGTATTTTTATTATTATCTGTAGGCTGGTATTCATTCAATAGTGAATACCAGTCAACAGGAGTTGTCACATGGCACAATGACCTTATTTGAGGTTCATAGGTGTCATAGAAACGGGATGTTTAAAAATAAAAGAGGGCTTCAAACCCCCAAAAACACATCAGAGCAGAAAATTTTTGTCATTGTTGCTGGCTTTTGCATCAAAAAGCTGGCAACAGCCACCATGAAGCAACAATCAACAATGTCTTTGTAAATACCATGTCATTGTCAACAATGTTGCCAAACTCATTGATATTAGTGGCTTAGATGGAGGGTTTTGCAAAAAAAAAACAAATGTTGTGCTTAACTTGCTCACAAATTGGAGTGAAAGTTCAGGCAGATATGCCAGTGGTGCTATTCCATTGTCATATCATTTAGGTGATGGGTGTGGTGTTGTGCTGTATGTGTTGTGTGGTTTGACACATGACAATCAAGTAGTGTGCTACTCATAGATCATGATGCATGAAACAAATGAATAATATGCAAGACCATGTGCAACGAACTTTTTACCAGTAATAATGTTTACCCAAACCAGAGGAATCGATTCTGGGAAATTTTGTTTTCCTCAAAATAGGCCCAGGAAACTAGAAAATTGGGTAATTTTCAAGAAAATTACAGCAAAATGCAAATATAACCACTCTTTTATTCTTTCTTGTAATTGGGATCCAATATTCAGTGAAAATAAAATGTTAAAATGCACATGACTTATTACAGAATAAAATATATATAAAGTTCACCAGACACCGCATGAATGTTGAAAAGTAAATTTGAAAATGATTAAAAATGATGAAGTTGCTATCTTCTAAACATCAATTTTTAGGAGTTATCCGCTACAACACAAAGGGTTCAGCAGGGATATGTGTTGTAGTGGATTACTCCTAAAAATTGATGTTTTGAAGATAGCAACTTCATCATTTTTAATCATTTTCAAGATTTTTTTTAACAATTGTGCAATGATGTCTAGTCTTATTCTAAGGCCCTTTAATATTTTGATAAACTCCTTCCTCCACTCTATCATTCCTTTCATTGTTGTGGCCATTGTGGTTGCAGGTTTCATCTCAGACCTCTGACCTCCAGCAATTGCCCATTTAAGAGACAAGAATGTTCCCTTCCTGAACCTCCCACGAAACAACAACAAAGAAGAAAGTCCAACCAACACCATCATAGTTTTCTCCCACCACCCTTATCCATCCCAGATGTGCAATGACTCTTACAAGTCACTGATACTCCTGTGTCTGGATTTGAGTACATGTCATCTGTTACTCCCACTTCTCCTTATTCCTCAATTGTCTCTGTGGATGATAAACTTTTTTGTTTTTCTTGTCCCTTGAAAAAAGTGATAGGGGATGCTCAAACCATTACAACCACTACATCCACCTATTTCAGCTCTCCCAGACATATGTTATTGTTTGCCAATGGGCATTCATCCAAAGCCTTTTGGAAGAGGATGAGAGAAGACCTCCATGGGTAGCAGTTGGCTTGACTCCCTTGGTTTGTGTGTGTGGGGGGGTACCACTTTGTTGTACTTTAACTGTGCCTTTTTATTTAGGCTGAACTGACTTTCATTTGGGATGATACTACAATTCACATTGTTTGTTGTGTGGTATTGGGCTCATGTATAGTGATAGTGCACTTTTGTAGTGCCTTTCGGGTTGTGTACTAGGCTCAAATACACACACCAATTTTAGTTTGGGGTTTACCTATAGCTTTTCAGGTTCAGATCTTGTATGTGAAACATTCTATTTGTTTAGGCTTTTAATTTCATTTTAGACAATGGTTGTCCTATGTCTAGTCAGTTTCAGTTAGAACCAGCTTTATTTGCTTATAATACTACTGTCCATTCCTCATCATCTTTCCACTAGTCCTTTGGCATTGTTTTTTCAATTAAATGTTTGTACCAAATATTCAACTGTACGGGGGTAATGTTGTGCAATACTAGTGTAATGTACTTAGTACACATGTGTTGGCACCCTAGTTAGTACTTAGTATCTAAGTAGCCTGGGGTTGGAACTGTTAATAATCACTAGCATCAATGTTATCTAAGATGTCCCTTACAAGGCTATAAAATACCCAGCAAGTTTGTACAGGGAAGATTTATGTTTTCTAAAAACTTTCATTTGAATAAGGGATGAAAGAAAATGTTACTAGAAGTAATTAATAAATTTCATAGAAACTTATCCTGCAACAGAGGTAGGGTGTTGTCAGGTCATTTCTATCACAATTCTGTGTGGAACAACCATGCATTACTGTGAGGTGCAGACAGTACCAATGGATAGATTCCCATCAAAATGATGATCAGAAAACATTTGTGATGAACAAAGAAAGAAATGTACTAAGCTTAGTGTTGTCATTAATTGGTGTCATGATTGAAACTCATCTACTAGATTGAATGTAAGTCCCAAATCTCCTAATACTTGTGCATTCACCAACCCTTTTACTTTCACCTGTCACAAGCGAAAGCTTTTACTTTGTGCCTAGTATTTGTCATTATTGTTGAGTACTAACTTTTGTGTCTTTTCAAAAGTACTTCTTGTGCTATTTTCTAAAAAAATAAAATCTCATTCATCTAGAATAATATATTTGTACGTCAGCAGATGAAGTGGATTTCATACAACTATCGATAAAGAAAAAAGTGGTATAGAGACGATTGCTGAAAATTACAAATCAAAGTCTATGGGTAGGTTTAATTCAAGTTCAAGTTGAGGTTTCATTTTTCCATTGCTCATCAATTGTGACAATTGTGTACTGGCTAAATGACAAATACTCAAATCAATCTCTTCATGCAAAGGCAATATTTAGCAATTATACACTCTGTACTCAACAACAGACCTTACACTAGTTGCACACATTGGGTGCAATTGGACATTTGATTTTTGTATCTCTTCCCAACTAAGATACATACTATGATGGCTTACCTTGCCATTTATGGGTTGGCCATAACACATTCTCTAACTGTAACAGAAGTCATGAACTCCATGGCAATTAGTATCAGGGGCTGTGATACCATCTAATGTGCAGTTCCAAGAAGTGTTGACCAACCCTATTTTGGCCTACAATGCAAGGTTTATTAAAAACCCTTCCTCCCAAGTATTGTGGTGCTGTTCATTGATAAGTGACACCTTTCACAAATACAAGGTGTCTCAAAGTGCATACATTTGTGTCCACTGAAAAAGGTAATAATGAATAATACTTTACCTTAAAGGTTTTTAGAGTTTTTTTTTCTCACACGTGTAACAAGCAGAATATGCAGCACTGCTCAGTAATGTCAGGATGGAACAATTCAGGCCCTTCGGGGATTGATATGTGGTTCACATTGTGGTGCAGGTGCTCCAAAGTGTCATTTGATTGAGGTTTACTGGTTCAGGTGAGCCTTTCTTCACTGCCATTAAAATCCCATAAGATACATTTCATACTCAAACCACTTTCATCTTCTATTTCCCATTTCTAAACAACACAACAAAACAACTGTCTGAGACATCCAACCTGCTTTCTACCCTTCTTTACCTGAACTACAGTCTCATAGCAGAATGTGCCAAAGCACAAAAACTAACAACATTAACAAATACGCAGTGTGTTACAGTGTCCACTCACGTGTCTGCGTGTCGTGTACGTTGATGCAGTTTAATCAACATCAAAAGCATAATATAATTATTCAATGAAATCAATTTTGATTCGTCATCAGTTTTATCAAAAGCAAAAAATTCGATTCTATAAGGTGCTGTAAGTACCAATATTGAACGAAAGCATGTTCCTACGGAGTACAAATTGGTGCAAGACACAGAGCGAACGAAAAAATCAAAAAATCAACGCAGCCCTTTGTGCTATTCATTCCTCCTACAAACAAAACAAAATAATCGCAATGGTGCTCCCCAAGCATGCTTGACACCTCGCAAAGCCACAAAAATCTCTGCCGAGAATGGTTGGCCCAAATCACGTCACAACATGAACAAACTGCACGGACTCAAATGTAGATATTCAAAGCGGCCGATGCCAAACAGAATAAACCAAGAGCACCAGCGAATCCAAAATCTAAGTTAGATGCATTCGATGACGATGCGTCCAGATTTGAAACAGGAGTTCCTACTGGAGACGTATTGGAAGAGTCCGTTGCAACCGTTCCCGACATTTCCTGTGCTGTTCCTGCAGTTGTTGTCGATTGTGTCCGAATAGTTGCATCTGTTGTTGCATCTGTTGTTGCTACTGTCACTGTCGAAGATGCTTCGGTAGATGCTTCTGCGGATGCGCCTGTCATGGTTGTCGAGGTTGTCGTGGTGGACAAAGTTCCTCGTGAAGTGACCTCTGTTGCCACTACTGTTGTTGTTGCGGCTGCAACTGATGTTGATTGTTGTGTAGTCACTCCTGTTGCCGAGGACGATTCTGTAGTACTGGCATCTGTCGATTATGAGGACAATGTCGAAATTCCTTGTACAGTAGCACCTGGTGTTGTCGATGTTGTTGTCGATGTTGTTGTCGAAGTTGTTGTCGAAGTTGTTGTCGAAGTAAAGAGTTCAGAGGTATCAATCTTCGAAGTCAAGTCATTGTCCGTTGTGAAAAAATCTACCTCGGGGTAAAACGGTCCTTCCGGCTGGGAGGGGGACACAGGCAAAGTGGAAGCATGCGACGACGTATCGGAATCTCTGAGAACAATTGTCCCATTAACATAACTTCCATACGAATAAACACTCTGATCGACCTCCACGACATCCAGTTGCAGCACTTCCGGAAAAGGATTATTCTCATCTCGAAAGTAAAACTGAGTGACGAGTTCCGGAGAACCCACACCATAACTGCCATCACTGCCATCGCTGTCAGAATCCCAAACCATGAAATGAAAATGGGAATACGGACGGTTAGGATAAATGCCAGGACGAAAGGTCAAAAACTGGAATGCCCCATTCTCGTCCGTTGTAGCCGTTCCAAAATATTGGAAGTTCGATACAATGGAAGCTTGCTGTTCCTCGGTGGAGATTCGAGAGGGGTCGGAAGCACTCGGGTTGGAGTGAAGGTAATTTCCGTTGAGATCCGTTTGCCAGAGTTGGATTTTGGCAGAGGGTATGGGAGCTCCGTGGTGGGTGAGTAGGGTGCCGTCGAAGAGCAGTGGAGTTAAGTTTGATGAGGACGTTGCCATGATGAGAATGATGCGGTGGGCTTGGCCAGGAAGGAAACTCCAGGGTGGGAATGAATTTCAGCTGGACGCCGAGAATTTTACGACAACTTCCTGAAGAAAGGCAAATGGCATCATACGTCAAAATACACAACACACGGCCACACAACAGCATAGCAGTGCATTGAGATGAATCCCATTGATCATGGCAGGGTATGGTACCACCAGTGAGGTCACTATTTTGTCGGTCGTGAGCCGTAATTTCACGAGCAAGATCAAGTTCATTCAGATCGATTTTTCATGGCGGAGGGCGGGGCGGGTGATGTGAGCGAGACAGCGAGCCGAGCGAGGTGATGGGTGACCGACACGCCGACACCGACCACCGACAACCAACTAGATAACGAGCGAAGTGTGAAGTGCGAGAACCAGGAACATCCAAGAGTCATGGTTTTTCTGTGTTTTTTTCATACAAGAACCCGAACTAAACGGAAAAACGTGATGAAACAAGAAACGTGATGTAAATAAAAATATGGTGATAAAATAATCATCTTTTGAAACTTTGAAGAAGGGTGGAAAATTGCATATTAATTACATGTAGACAAATGTGGCAAAAAACTTTTGCCTGCCAAAAATTTACTAAAATAAGAATTCATTTAAAAATGGAAAGTATTCAATGAGTGTGGAACCCATTTCACGGCATTGACACACACTGCCGCACACATCATGATATTATTGCACACAAACTGCTAGACATAGCACAGTAAACATACTTGATGAATAGGTCATGCACTTAATTTATGAGCTACTTCAGCATTGGTGTTTACCCTATGCTATGTATTGTACTGTACGTAGGTTATTACCATAGTTGTATTACCACGTACTCACCTGGCCGTTGGTCTTTGATGTGATGACTGACGGCCACTGACTACTACAGTTGCTTGGCTCTGCTGGTCTGGTCTGTCTGGCGGACCCCAGACGGACCATATGATCCCCAGATTCTAGCACACCCTTGCAGTAGAGACTCAAGCAGCTGCTGCAGCTGTCCCCTGGACTTCCCTGAGTGTCTGTAAGATTTTGGGAGGTTTCAAATACTCTGCTCTGACTGATTGATGATGGGACGCTGGGTGATGTTTGGGTTTGGTCCAATAATCAGCAAAATTTTTGGTCCCAGGTCTCCAATAAAATCTAAATTGTTTTTGCACCCGCCTGTCTCTTAGCGAGTGGAATCTCATGTCCATGGCTTTCATGGCTTTGGGTTGGATATTGTTGGTGCCAACGCTGAACGCTGTCAAGTTGTCAGTCTGCATCGGGGTCGGGGGCTGACAGTGCCCCATTTTCTCCAGCGCCTGCCGAATTGGCACTGCACACTGGGCATTGATGAACATTCCCCCAATTTCAGCTTCAGCAGCAGATGCCATGACTGCTTGGATCACCTGTGACACTGTCAACACTGCTCCATTGTTGTGAGGGTGCGGATCATCCAACAACATAAAATGGTGCCCCCCAACCCTACTACGTGCTTTTGATTCACTTAAATACAATGTATCGCTGTGAAATGCCAACACCATGTCACTTTTCTGTAAGTTAAGACTGCCTTCTCCTGTGAGGCTGCATAATCCAGGAACTGCTTTGTTTTTTGTAATGTTTCTGTTGTGGGATTAGCTTGCTCCACTGCAATGTTGCTTAGTGCTGTTAACATGGGCGTATCCACCGCCCGGGCAAAAAACAAAAATGTCCCAGTCACCTGATGGATGAACTGCTTTTCCTCACGACTCACTGTGGGTGTATTGCTTCCCTCTTTTGCATATTTTACTTTGGACCCATAGGTGGGAGGAGTATGTGAGTATGGCTGATGCTGTAGCCTTCTTGGTCTTTCATGGTGGAAGCAATGTAATGCCTTTGAGACATAGTCAGGCATTGACAGATGGACTTCTCTCTTTTGGTAATCCCAATCTAAGGTGAGGCCTACATACTTTCTTCCAGACCAATCTTCTGCTATTTTGTAATGTTCTTTGAGCACACTCACTAAGTGTTCTGCATGCTGTTGTCAGATCGGAAGAGCGTC
>JALLOT010001427.1:0-15046 GCA_036939595.1 Thalassiosira livingstoniorum | reverse complement strand
CAAAGAGTAGTCAAAAACTATATGATATCCACCACAAAGACCCCACCTTTTTCTTCTATTACTTTGCGCAATGTATTGTATTAATAGTATTTTACCTTGTACTTTTGATTTCTGAATAATAAAATATATCAAATAGGTATTGTAAGTTGTTGCTTTGAGAATATTGGATCAATCACAGTACCATTTGTCTTAAAAATTAAATAATCATTCTGATACACCAAACTTGTATTTCTATACTTTCTGGACCAAAAGTCTGTTTGTGAGTGCCCATGTTAAACATTGCACATATTATTGTTGTTTTTACAATAATTCTATCAAATCATTTATTTAATGCATATTATGAAAGTAGCAAAATTAACAAGGTAGATTTTTGTAATAAAAATATGATTTATTATCTTCAATATATAAAAAAAGAAAACAATAGGTAGTCATCCCAGTAGCATATTTTTTGGATAAAATTAATTGTATGTTGTAATCTAAAAGTCTTACCTTTGAAAAACTCCTTTTCAATAACTATTTATGTCGAAAAATAATCACACAAAATAAATAAGTCTTGCTTTTGAGATGACTTAAATATATTTTGAGCAAAAAAGAAATAAATGCGATCAAAACATCAAGGTATTAAGCCTTTAATAATAGCAACCTTTTGATTTCTAAAAATCATAGAGTTTATAACAGGAAGAAAATCTAGTACTAAACCAATAATTATTATCTTTATTCACTGTCTTGATCCATTGTTCTGTCAATATCTTGTTCCTTTTTGATTTCTACTTATATCTTGGGATAATGGCAAGCTATATTTGCCAAGTAATACTTCCTGATTGCCCTGTGTGAGTATTGTATTCTTTGGACGATTTTTATTGAATTTTTCTCAAGAAGGCAGTAATCTTATAATTAATTCAATTTGTATCCATGCTTTGAAAAATATTTGCAATAAAAATATTTTATTGAAATTTTTTGAACTTGTTTCTGAAAAATCAAAAAATGTCAGTGAGTTGTAATCATTACTGGCAAAATTATTCTAACAATTGTAGCAAAAAAATTGACCAATAAATATGAAATTTCTAAAGACAAATATTATTGATCATTTAGGGATACTAGATGGATTCATCTTAGAATATTCATTTTACTTTGATGACTCATGAAGTCCTTTTTGGACTACTAACTAAATAAAAAATTAAAAAGCATGCAAGAAAAGATGAAGAAAGTCACTTCATTTTATTATGTCAAAAAATTGAAAACAAAAGGTAGTACTGTTTTTGCTTCAGAAAAAAAGCGAAAACATTGAAAGTAACGTTAAAGTACATATTGTTTAAGCCTTTGCAATGTGGAAAACATATGACAGTTCCAAGACTTACTCCCTTGTATCCTTGGTACAACATCAAATTAGGAATCATTTTCTCTAGCCGTTCTGTCGATCCGGTACAATTTCTTTGTGGAGCATTTATGATGGTAAGTGGTACAATAACTCACTGTATGTATCTGACTTAAAGGCTGGTAAATACACCTAAACTATCATCTTTTAGGTAGATGATAAATGACAGTCTCACTCCTTTCTCTATTTTCTCTCATGGTCAGATATTTTCTTTGGTAAAATATTTAAAAAATAACATAGCAGTTGTTTCATTGCAACTTCTTATGTTGTTATCAAATTGTTAATTATTGGGTGTAAAGAATAAAATATTCCCGCAATCTCCACATCCCTCGATAAACAACAATCATTCATCACTCCTTCCCGCGCGGCTAACTTTTGCTGAAATAATAAATAATTGTGTTTCATTTTTCACATGATATCAAAGATCCACTGCCCAGTGCCCAGTGCCATACCTAGCAAAATCACAACCACAACCACAATCTTGATCTGTCTTGACGCAGTTATCCTCATCTCAGCACAATAACCATGAGCTACGGCGGCGGTAAGTCCTATTCCCATTGGCGGATACTTTCCTTTCCAATGGCTCTGTTCTCCTGTTGACCCTAACCAATGGTCGTTTGGTCGTTCCACTCTGATGGACCTTATCCTATGCATGGCGCATTGTCCTTCCTAATCCACAATCCTTTCCTCTGCCCCTCATCTCACTCTCCATTTCACCAACTGATGTCCCCATCAATGACTCATTTACCAGGATACGATAACGAAGGAGGATTTAACGAAGGAGGCTTCGGATCCCAAACATCCCCCTCCCGCCCCTCTACCTCCGATGGCAAACCACGACGAAATTACGATGAGCAAACCTTAACTCCTGTCACCATCAAAATGCTCAATGAGGCACTCAACACCCCCGGTGGTGGAGGAGGGGGAGGAGGTCCCGGCTCAGTAGAGTTGTCATTGAAAGATGGTCGACCCCTACACATGGTCAAGGTGGTCGGGGCTGTACGAAACCATGATAATCGATCGACCAATGTTGTAATTGAACTCGAGGATGGTACAGGATTGATTCAAGTCAAGGTATGGGTGAACGAAAGTGACGATTGCAGTGGGATAGTCCAACTCCGCGAAGCTGCCTGTGGAAACATGACTCAGGAAGGACAAATGGGAGCAGGTGCGACTACGGGATATATCCGTGTCATTGGTATGATAAAGGAATTTGATGGGGTGAAGCAATTGGTGGCGAATGATGTTAGGCCGGTGAAGGAGGGAAATGAGATGACTTATCATTTTTTGGAGGTGGTAGCGAGCATGGAGAAGTCTAAGAAGAGGAGTGCTGGAATGGGAGGAGGAGGAATGGGAGTGGGAGGTGGTATGGGTTATGGAATCGGGAATATGGCGTCGAATCCTGTGCAGCAGCAAGGCGGTGGGGTTAGGGCTCAGGAGGGAGGGTCTTTGGGTGGGGGAAGTGCTTTGAATGATGCTGTACTTGAATTTATTCATAACGCTGGGGGTGAGTCATGGGTGTGTTCTTACTTCATTTAGCTGGCTTTTTTTCAATCTTCTCAAAATCTGTTTTTGTTTGTTTTGTCATTCTCTAATAGCAAACAATGAACATGGGGTTCACAAGAGAGAAATTATCCAAGCGGCATCATCAAAAGGCTACACTGCACAAGACATTCAAGCCGCAATAGAACATTTATCAAATGAAGGTCATGTTTATTCGACGATTGATGAGGATCATTATCAATATGCAATGTAAAGCTAGAATCAAGTCATGGGTTGAGTGGAAAGTTTTGCAACACGTCTTTGGGGTATAAAAACGGGATTTTGAGTGTTTTTGTTTTCTTGTGTCATTGATGCATAAGGAGGCTCAAATGCATGATAAAATTAATTTAAATGATTTATTTTTTCATATTTTTGAGGGGCTTGTCTCTGTGAGGAACAATTTTGGACTGCAAAGATTTTTGATTTGATCTCCTTACGATCGAACTAGACTTTGTTATTAGTCTAATAGTGCCTCAAACATCAAACATGTAAGTAGCAATTGACTTTCGTAGGAAGGGTTTATTAGATACCACATTTATTTTAGTATTATGGTACTGTAATGAGGGGATCCCAGCATCTCTTCCAATAGATGTGGAAAAATAAGCAATTTAGACTTGCTTGAATTCAGTTGATTCGGCTTAATTTCTCGCTGCTATCAAAAATGATTCGTGGATTCCCTCCAGACGTGAAAGTGTGAACAATCCCCCAAAACAAGTGAAAAAAATAACATAATTATTTCTTGTTATTAGCAGTTTTGTATAGATAAACTCTTAGCCCATCAACCTTTCTCTCATACGCGGGAGTCCATCCACCCAATGCGAATCCAATGCAAAGTATTCTCACCTCCTTCCCACCTTTCAAACCCTTTCCACACTCATCGCTGCGCCCCTTCAGCAGACGCTGACGAAATAATTCGTTCATTTTCACCATCGCCTCCCGAAACAAATAGAGCACAAACACATCTGCCTTCAAAAACATGTCTTCGTCACTAGCTACAAATTCAAATATATCCTGTTTCCGAACCTGCACTTGGCTCCTTTCACAAAGTCCTTTCTCTTCAATATTTTTTGTGGCAATATCCAATCGCTCCTCATCCACATCAATACCAAGACAAGAACAATTGGTCATCCTAGCTGCTGCAATGAGCCACCGACCATCTCCACAGCCTAGATCAACGAGAAGGGAGTTCGAATTGAGATCGAGTTGAGGGAGAAAGGTTTGGATTATATTGTTGGGTGTGGGACTGATGGGTGCTGCCAAAAGGTGCAATGGGGAAGATTTGGAAGATTGAGCATTTTGTGCTGAGTGTTCTGGTTGCGGGAGTTGGTTTTGTGATAAGGGTGTGTGCCCATCTGCCAGAGAGAGTGCTTGGACATGACGCTCCTGTTGGTGAATGGTTTGCATTTCAAGAAATCTGCGCTTTGCTGCCAAAATGAGGGCTTTTTTCATGGCTGTTCTTTTGGACGATGTCAGGGTGCGGCCGCTGCTGCTGCCAGAATCATGCAAAGACTGTTCAGGAAGAATTTCAACCTTTAAAGGGAGCCATACCAAGGGTGGATAACGGTGGATAAAGATCATGTAGGGTCATGTGGTTGATTGCCGAGAAATCGTGTGGATTATCTTAAAATTCAATATTTTTGAGGAAAAGTTCCACCAGGAAATGCAAAATGAAGAAGGAACAAGTATCAACTCCAAATCAAACTTACATCAGATCCTCCATTTTCTTGTGCTACCTCATAATCACTGATTTTCCACTTCACCAAACATTCTTTCACTGTCACAATAATGTCGTTCAAGTCTGCCAAAGCTCCAGCCCCTACATCTCCACATGCCAACTTTTTCACAGCTGGTTGTACGATAAGTACACAATTGGATACCTTGGTGTCAGTAATCCCATTTGAATTATTTGTTGTGTGATGGTCATTATCAGAACAAAACCCCCTAATCATCTCCAATTGCACCTTCGTCAAAGGATGATCCCACATTGCTGTGTTCATAGCTGGTGCCAAAATGACTGGCTTTCCTCGCACCACACCAATTTCCTCGCTACCACCACCACTTCCGTTGCTTTCACCAGCCAAACTCTGCTGCTTCCTCTGTCCAAAATCCCAAGCTCGCAAACAACAAGTCAATAAATCATCGCACATTCCATTGGAAATTTTAGCCAAAGTGTGAGCGGAAAGAGGGGCAACGAGGCAAAGATCGGCCCAGTTGCGAAGGTCAATGTGCAGGACAGAGTCTTGTAGTGAATTGTAGTTTTTCCATTCTTCTTCGGCGTCTGTTTGCGTGGTGGTTTTTGGAGGTGGTGTGTGAAATGATAATAAGATTGTTGGCTTGGTACTTTTTATGATGGAAGCCTTGTAAAAGCTTACAGCATCCAAATCGAATGAAGAAAAAAATGTTGTAAAAATAACGCACAGCAAAACTTACAGTGGACATCAATTCTTCCATGAGACAACCTCCAATCCTCTCCACCACCACCACCATCCCCATCACCACTCTGCATACCCTCTTCACCTTCACTCAACTTATGATGCAACTCCCGCCAACCATTCTCATCGTACGAAGAAACAGCCCTCCCCTCCTTCCAAAAATGTTGTTCTACCGTCCGAGTTAAAATTATTTTGACATGTGCTTTGAGTTCCCTGGAGAGGCGGAGAGCGAGTTGTGGTCCTTTGACGGCGGCGACGGAACCGGTTATGCCAAGGATGATGTGAGGTCGACAGCTCATTGCGAATTATTGCGAATAAGTATGGTATGGTACAATATTGTGTAGTTAGTATGGTAGTTGTAATATTCTTACTATGTTCTATCCAGTCTACTTATGCATGTATGTAATGTAAGTACGTATCGCCGTCTGGTAAGTATGGTATTGTACCAACCTACCTACTCACCTACTATACCTACCTGCCTAGCCTAGAGAGAGAGAGGATTACCTAGAGAGAGAGAGAGGATTACCTCTAGAGAGAGAGAGAGAGAGAGAGAGAGAAACGATAAAGTAGTATATTGTACTACTATTACTTACAGCGTATATACTACTAGTACATATGGTACTATACCTTAGTAAGTATCATGGTACGTAGACCGACGATACGATGCCATCCTATGTTGTATGCCATCATTCAAGCAATTCAAGATGATGTTGTAATCTGATGTAATAAATAATAAGTGAGTGGAAATTCCGAGCAAAAAGTGAGTTTACTTCATAAGAGGAGATTTCTTACGATATGGCAAATAGGCACAATGCAATTCATTCAAACGTTTCTAATCTCTATCATCCATGGGACACCCTTCGACAATGGTATCAGCTCATTCTCTGCAGAGTAAAGGACGAGATTTCGATGATTTCTGCAACGCATCAAGCCCCTGCTCCACATCCAATAGAAGGCTTTTGATTTTGTTCCTCTTTGGACTATCGTCGTATTTGAACTTGCCGATATTCGTGAACAAATCATGGAGGGGATCAGTCTCTACTACCACTACAATGCAAAAAAGAGATACACACCATGAACCACACAATTTGAACATTCATTTCAACGACACTTCAGTGCCGAAAGTGGCTTGGCTAATGAGCTTTCCAAACTCTGGTACATCTTACACTGGCAAGCTTGTGCGCAGAGCAACGTTGAAACTTACCGGAACAAATTACGGCTCCAGCAATCTCGATAATAGTGGAAACAGTGCCCCTCTTTACGAATGGAGTCCAAGCGGCCCTTTTCAAACCGATCCACGCGTGGAACGACTCGCAAAGCATGATGGAAATAGCTGCATTTTGACAAAAACGCATTGTGGTGGAACGTGCACGGGGTGTCCTCCCAAACAATATCTACAAACTCAAGAGCAATTCCAAGAAGAATGTCTCACGTCTGACTTCAAAATTGGAAAAATGAAAGGAAAAGCGAAATATGACCAGTCCATTGTTTCGAAAGCAATTCATCTGATACGAGATCCTTTTGACAATATTGTGTCGAGGTTTCATTTGAAATGGAAGCAGATGGAAAAGCACAAGGATGATGATTGGATTTCAAAGCACCCAAAAAATAGGATTGGATTCAGAACTTTTTGTGATGCAACAAACAAGAAACATTTGTCTCAGAAAAATAGTACCAAATTGGCAATTATTAGTGTCAATGGCAGAAATCCTTTTTTGGAGTACAGAAATGTTCCTTGCTACGATGATTTCATTCGGTATGTGTTATGGCACAAACATGCACAACAAACAACGAGGAAATTGGGTTTGGATACAATGGTATTGCATTATGAAGACTATGCGAGCAATCTTAATTCAACTGTGGATGGTATTCTTGGCTTTTTGGGGCTGAATCTAACGCACCGTGTGGAAGAATTTAGAATTGGGAAAACGTATCGTGACTATTTCGATGAAAATGAAGTGATTTCTGCCATGTCTCTTGTTAAAAGTTTATCTGGAAAGGACACGTGGGAGCTTCTCGAAAAATACTTTACCTGATCTCCTCCACATATTTGCTAATAGTTCAGGTGATGTAATATTTTACACTGTTGCCATCTGAAAACTGATAATGAAATGAAACAAAAACAAACGACTATGGAAATGGTGGTGACAATAAAAACTTGTTCTGATTTAGAATCATATTTTTGAAGCAGAAGCTCCATTACAACAAAATTGTATATTTACTTTTACTTTGTATCTAGAAGAATGAAAATATGCCAAAAACTAGTTCTTGATAGTAGCTTATTGTGTTGGACATACCCTAAAAAATGTTTGCTACAAAGTTTTCTGAGTTTCCAGTCAAATTCTTTTATTGGCAACAAATTTATTCATACACAATTGAACTATGCCACTCTTTCTTTTTTGATCCACTGCACAGTAAGATTGCTCACTTGCTAACTGGCCAAACAATCAGCTACTAAATTCTAACTGATGATGTGTAAAAAACAGTGAAAAACCAATGCACTGCATCAACAGAGTGTGTGAGTTTAGCAGAAATCACATGCACAAATGAAGTAGATTAACAGAAACATGCAATTTCCACTAATAAAATGGACTGGGTTGAGAAGCAATAATTGGATCCAGAATAATTGGATGCAAGATCCAGATTTTTTTCAAAAAGTTCCACATGCAAAAATGAAAAACATGAATTTTCACACCCGATCAAGAAAATATTACAAAAGAACACATGAAACCAACTGGTATCATGGTATGACTGTTTGTTTCTTACTTTTTACCCATGCCATGCTAAGGAATTATGTTGCACTGTACAGTACACAATACCCAACTTCTGAGAAAATGTTGAACATAAGTACAATATTACATCACCACGGCACATGGATTGTCAGATCAAGTTTCTGTTTAACGGACTGCCACAGTGACTCCATGGTCTTCAATCCAAAAAATTCCCATGCCATTGAATGAGCCACAGTGTGGATCACTTGATTGCCTAGGTAAATTATTTTTCATGTTGAAGACCATGGAGTCACTGTGACAATTGAATGAAAGCACCCAGCCTTATTTCAAGCAAGATTCAGTGCACTCCTTGGATCTGATTTGAGGCATTACCATGCCAATCAAATGAGACACTCTTGTAGCTCATTTGATTGCATCACCCTCTCCATTGTGAATGAAAAACATTACAATGTATTACTTAGAGCATCATGACAATGATTACTTTGGAATGCTGGGGTTAATGCCAATCAAATGAGTGGGATCATTCAATTCAACATGTTCCTCTTTGTATCATGGCTACCAATACAAAATGTTGATACACTGGTGGGCTCATAACCAGATGCCTAGCCCTAATAGCATAATAACCATAAAATAGCTACAGTATGTTTTACCTCCACCATGGGACTCTTTAGCATACTGTAGCTAACAAGAATAAAGAGAATGTCTACAACAACTCACCCACCCACCATCCGGTGGCACAACCTTTGCCATGACACCAGACCAAGTCACGGTGATGTTCACAAAGGCATCAGCAGCCTTTCCCCCCATCAATGGGGAACCAACTCAGCCCGGTGTGAAAGAAGTTGAAGACACTCTCCTTGCCATGATAGCTGAGATTGAGACAGATCTTGGCAGCATGGGCTCATCACAAACCCCAATGACTACCTCCAGGAATCAGGTCATAATACCTTCCAACACCCAGCAAAATCCCAGCCGTATGACACATCCATTGCAAGCAATGTGTTGGCCAAAATAAGGGCACAGCTAGAGGCAGAGTATGAAGCGCTCAAGGACATGTATGTCATCTTTGCAGCTGCCAAAAGGGGAACAAAAGATTTTATCCAAGCAGCAGTCAAGGATACCTACATCAACAAACTACATGATGCTAGGACTGCCTACCTCAAAGTCACCGCCCTGCCATTCATCAACCATCTCAAAGATAGGTATGAAGAAGTACACGCCTTAAATGCAGAAGAGTTGAAAAAAATGAATGACCTCTTTGACATAACCCAGGGTATCAATGCCTACATCAAAGCAATGGAAGACATCTAAAAACAAATGATTGAGGTGGGTAACCCTATCTCTGAAACTACTACAGTCACAACAGGAACAACAGTCATGATTGGGTTGATGTTTTTCTAAAAGAGTGCGAGGATTGGGATGACAAACCAAAGATCCAGAAAACATGGGACAACTGGAAAAAAACACTTCCTCCAAGTGTACACTCATTATTTTTCACCAAGACCTACACCACCATCATGGTCAGGGAGGCCTTGCACATGCAGCATTGGGAGCATCGGACAATTTCTTTGATAATTTTGATGGCTACATGGACAACATTGCCAATGCAGCTACGACATCTGAATCCAAACAAGTCCAGGAATTGGAAGCCCTAATCAAACAACTATTGACCATCAATTCCTCTCTCACGCAACAAAATGTCAAATTGATTGAAACCAATGCAGCATTAGTTTCCAAGGGTGCTAAAGGCCTCACAGGAACTTCACTAAAAAAAAACTACAAAGCTGCCACAGCAGGACCTGACCAACCTGCACCACCCCCTGATATCACTACCAAATGGTTCTTCAAATATGATTTTGAAGGGTATTGTTGGTTGCATGGGTACCATGTCACCATTGGCCATTGTTCCCAAACATGTGAAAAGCCCAAGGAGGGGCACCAATGTGAGGATACTTCAACTGACCCAATAAGAGGAAAGAAATGCAATGAAGGGTGGAAACCTTTGGCCAAAGAACTGGACTAATATGCGGGAGTTATAATACCTGAGTATAAGACTGCTATTGTACTGGTACCCATACTTTAATTTTCAACTAAGGACTACTCCTTAGTTCCAATACCATAGGACCCCTGACACCGTTTGTAGACTTAGTACATGACGTGTCAGTAACTTTTGACGCTGCAACATTCTACATAATAGTTACTTATGTAACCGCCAAATTGTCAAATTACTAGTAAAATGTTAAAATATGTAGTAGCCGCCAAATGTTTTTTAAGAGCAACATCAGTAACCATACCATGGTCAAACAATGTTTACCCACCTCTAGACCTTGCACGTGCCTACTCTTTTTGTCTGTATTATTATGGAAAAGAGAGGGAGCTAAATTTTCTCAAAAGTTCTACAGAGAGTTTTGGATTTCGGTTGCTTGTTTTGACCAGCATTTTTTTGCCAGCCAGAGTCAGCCAACAGCTAGCATCGTCATTTTTTGCTTCATTCTAATTCAAAAGCATTGCCCCTGACAATGAATCTAAACACCGCCTCAAACGCCATCCTTCATCGGGAGTACGGTCTTCCTCTCACACAAGACTTTAGTTCATCCATCGGCAGCCAAGATGACAAAACCACTTCCAACTCACCTTCGGTTTCTGGGCTTGACGCGCTTGTTTCGGCTGCTTTGTCTCGTCATTCCGAGACACCCAATGCCACTGTGAATGTCCCAGTGGTATCTTCTACCCATGGCATTGACAATCCTTTTTTCTTATGTGGGGAAACCAGTGAGAACAAGACGTCAAACGAAAACAGTCTCCCCCCACCTCCACTTCCGTTGTTGACATCAGGTACAAAGCGAAAGGCAGCAGACGCAAAGTATTGGCCCGAGGAATTTTTGAAGGAGAAGCTGCCAGATGGCAGACTTGCGTATAAAAGACTTCATCCCAAGGGGATTCAGTTTTATTGTACCGCTTGCAGCGAATCATCTAAGCTGTCAAAGTCAAAAGGCAAAGTTAACCTACGAGACGAGCGTGCGTTCCGTCCAGCCTCACGCTGGCGAGATCATAAGAATACCAGGGCTCACAAGCGAGCTGTGCAAAACATTGAATCAAAAGTAAAGGAAAATGCGAGAAAGAAAGAAAATGGAGAAAAAGGAGAGAAGCTAATCCGATCTCTGCTTGGTGGATTTTTGGAAGTGAAAAGAAAAGTAGTCACGCACGGAGTGACGGTCATGGGACCACTCTAGGATCCAGCAAAACCACCAGTTGAAGCACCACCCCCAAAGTAAGAGGAAGTGTTGCTGTTTTTGTTTGTTTTTTATTGCAAGCACTAATCCCCCACATTGCTCTTTTTCCAGACGCGACTGTTGTGGGGCTCTTAATGCTTTTGTGGGAGCGAAGCGAGCTGAATTGAATTTGGTGTCTCAATACGTTTGCATATTGTCTGAAAAAGACTTCTTCATGGGAAGGTACAACGGACTTCCCAGAATCAAGTCAAAGGGATGTGACGGCAAAGGGGTGGTGAATGGGATTGAAGGTGGCTTGCAGTGCAATCAGTGCCGTGAGTTACGGGGTAGAAAAGGCAATTGTGCCCCGACTACATGGGTGAAAGTGTGGAAGGAGCGAATTATGAAGGCTTTGTTGCGACGAGATGCGGACAACCTCACGGAAGTCGATTTTAGTGATGCGGCAGCATTCTCCATGCTGTCTGATGACATCCTTACAGAAAAGGGCAAGGAGCTCAAGCAAGAGGCTTTGCAGCAGAAGCGGTACTGCGATCTTCTACTAAAGAAATCTTCGAAAATGGATTGGAAAGGAGCATTTGATCTTAAACCAAATATGGTGCCAGGACCGAAGAATTTCTTACGGCAGGTCGAGCTGGTATTAACGAAGAACCCAGACTTTTTGAACACTCTTGCTGGTGCCATTTTTGAGGCAGCTGTTATCCGTGAACTGACTGGGACGAAGAAGATGAATCTTCGTGAAGTTCTTTGCAACTTCTACCAGATTCTCTGGAGCTATAGCCCCAAAGTTGCGAACATGGTGTCAGCAAACTTGGGGGGTCTTTCTGATAGGCATATTCTTCGTCTGAACGCGAAAGATTGTGAAGAATCCGTTGTTGGGTGTGAAGTAGCAGACATGGTTAGGTGAGACTCTGTTTATTTGATCTGTTCTAGCGATTGTACACAAATGCACTCAACGATCCATGTAATTGCATTAAACAGGAGAATTGAACATGAGATCGCGATGAGATTGATTCCTGGGCAGGAAAGAGTAACTCTTTCTGCTACAATTGACGCAACGAAGGTTGTCCCCGTTCTAGAACTGTCGTCGGCTTTTAAGCGCATTTATGGTGGGGCTTATCCATTTCATGACATAGGGTTGAAACCTTGAAAGGCAAGATTCATGTAATGAACCCTCGCACAGGTCAACATGAGCCACGAGTACTAAACAAGGCGACAGAAATCAAGGTCATTGTGTTGGCGTTTCAATCCTGTCCCTCTGGAATTGCTCCATTCGTTGCTGTGTCATGCCGCCCTCAGCTTTGCAACGAAGCTTCGGAGTACACTCAACATTTCCTTGAGGCCATGAGACAAGTTGAGGAACGACGTTCTGCTGGAGTGGAAATTTCGTTCTGCAATTATGCTGTCGATGGCGTTTCTGTGGAGAGAAAAGATTGTTTCACTACAATCTGTCAGTGTCTCAGCGGCAGATCAAATCATCTTGCTTCTTCTGATAGCAACCATAACCAAAAAACATCAAGATATCAACTTATTGGTGGTTCCTGTGTATGTTCTATTGGAAGCTTTGTAATTGATCAGGATTTGTTGCGTCAGGCTGGTGTTTCTAATGAACTCCTGCGTCCGAAGGACTATGCTTCCGACATACTTCCCCTGCGACTCTATTCGCTCAAGATGGTGACGATGCTTGCCACTGGTTTGGTGAACGGTACCGTTGTTGGCAATCAGGGGGATGCGGCTGTTCTTTCGTTGACTCTATTCTTTTTTCACTTGCGATCTCATGCGGTAAATGGCAAAAAATTGCCTGCTGGTCATCGGTGTCTTTATCTTTGGTGTGCCATGATCTGGATCCTTTCGCTTGAAGGTTTCTCTATCATCACCAAGAGAAACATTCTGTCAGAGACAGTTGCATTCATGATCATCATGTCTCGTGACGACATAGTGAAGCCCAGACTCTGCACAAGCAAATCAGGGGAGCATCTCTTTGGTGATGTCCGTCTGTCGAAGAGAGAATTTTCTGTTAATGGGTTTGCTGGACAAAATGAAAAAAGAAAGGTTCGGGTGAATGCCTTTTTTCAGTCAGACTTGAGACCATGCTCGAATGGGGGTTATGGTTATCATGGATTAAGTAAGTGTATGTGTTTTGGTTCTATTTTCTAATGGCAACACACTCAAATCAAACCTATTGCTGCTGTCTTTTTCCAATGTGAAAGATGGCAACTACATGGCACATTGTCGACTGGAGATGATGAGACTGCTGGGTGGCCCGGTAAATGTAGATCTTGGAGCAAATGCTCCTAGCTTGGCAGATCAAGTGTGGCCCACAGTAAGAGGTATTATTTCAATGTCCTTCTGTCTAATGCGAGATCTCTATCAAACACTAAATGTGCCAGAGGAGAGACTGTGCCCTTTCTTCTGCGAATTCCAAACACTGCAGAGTTTGCTGAACCGATTTGTGCTGTACCAACCAAGTTCTTTTGACTGGGAAGGAGTTCAGGGCCAGGGATCTTTAGAAGAAGATGAAGATTCTCCTGACAAGGAAGTTGTGTCTCCATCTCCGTCTCGGGATGCGCTTATGCAAAGATTGGTCGAGGTGGCAAGAGAGGTTCTTCACGATGAACCAGATGATGGCAACACCCAAGAAGTTGAAGCTGATGCGAACGACATAGATCTAGTGTTTGATTCTGCTGACGAAGCTGAGCAGAAGGCTTCAAAGCTGATGGAGGAGTTCAAAGACTTACTTGGAAAATCTTCTTCTGACAATTTGCTGCAGAACTGCATCTCATCATTTGCTGCTTTAGAAAATGCAGAAACCAAGACAACAGGATCCATTTTGTACGAGAGAAAATTCCAGTCTCTCCGTGCAAGATGGTGGTCCAAACCTGATGTTGTGTCCAATATGAGCAAGGGGAATGACTCTGTAAGTGGCTTCTGGATTGACCGTGATACTATTCTATCTGCCAATTATGTTCAAGGCACGGGAAATGCACGGGTTAGCTTTGTGGGACACTACAAAGTCATTGCTGTGTTCACTAAGTACCACAACAAGTGGCTGATGACTGGAGATCGACAGAAGTGGAGTGCAAAAATGAGCCTTAAACACAAGAAGAAATTTAGGGTTGCCTTGAGGATGGTTGTCACGGATGCCACCGGAGATTACAATGAAGTGTCCCCAACAGATGGTGCATACTCTGCTAAGGAAGCATTTAGAATTGTAGCGGGGGATGAAATCACTGGTGTGCTCAAAAAGGAGCATCGGGGGGCAGTCTGATCTTTCATTTTAATTTAGTATATCACTAGTTTAAATTTGCATTTGATTTCCATTATTTTCATGCAAATTTCACAGATTAGATACAAGCTAAGTCTAGACGTCTCAGTTACGTAACTGAGCACTAGTATGGCCTACGTAACTCTACTGAGCTGCCGCTGCAATTTTCTGAGCCTCAGTAACTCTTGTAACTAAACCATTGTCAAAACTTTGTCAGGGGTCCTAATACCATATTATTGTCTCCGTGTTTATGTAGTAGTAGTAGTAGTTGTTGTTGTTATTGTTCTCCGTCCGAAAAAAGAGCGCCCGCTCGATCATAAACGGACGGACGGACGTCGTCTGTCTGCTCGTGCGCGCTCATAGTATGTTGTAGCATACATAAGGTACTACTACTCGTATTACTTACAGTACACTATGGTACTACCATACTACTTACCATTTTGTACGAGTAATATGTAGGAGTAATAATA
>JALLOT010001426.1:0-16765 GCA_036939595.1 Thalassiosira livingstoniorum | reverse complement strand
CCAGCCTTTCATTTATTTATTTTTGACTGCAACATTTGCTTCAGAGGCTTTGTTTAGTGTGCAACTAAATAAATTAAAAGAGAATCAATAATAATATCATGATATTGTAAGAAAAAAAATGTTGTTCTCAAGAAAAGTCATTATTGTTACTACTTATGGTAAGTAGGCCTCGTCTACAATACTTACAGAGGCTCACTTGAAAGCGATCAGCCCACATTCAGATTGGAATCCATTACAACCAGCGGTTGTAATGCCATTACAACTGATGGTTGTAATGGAATCTCATTACAACCGGCAGTTGTAATGCCATTACAACCGCTGGTTGTAATGATAATCCATTACAACTGGCGGTTGTAATGCTAAAAGTTCAGTGAGAAGGCTAGTACTACCAATAGTAAAGATTCTAGCAATTATTCCTAGTACAGTATCGCTGTAATAAAAATTGTTTTGGCAATGGTTAATGAAAGTAAGTACGAGTAAGTAGTACTATATTAGTACTTAAGTAAAAGTACACAACATCATATAATATTATTATACTAGAAAGTAGATACATACTTACCTAAGATAACTATGGTATTTTAACTGATTTTTCTATTAGGAGTAATTTTGTCAAGAAAAAAAAATGATAAGAATAATATTACTCGTTATGTATGTATGTAGACAATGATATATAGATACAACATACTACTATTAATACGAATGTAAGAAGTATTATAATATTATTATTCATAGGTAAGTTCAATGAGATGCTACATAATCATTATATTAAAAATGCAGATATTAGAGTATTATAGCAAGAAAAGAGAAGATGAGTCCGAATACAAACATTCGAATTTGATTTCAAATTTCAAATTTTTTTATTATTATTGGTGGAATATGGTAGTACATACTTTAAATATATATTTATACAGCCCTAACGTATTCTTCACCAAATTTTCTATAACGATATCGGATTTGGGTAGATACAAGAATTATCGAAAATGATAACTGAGAATTATCTCCCATCAACCGAACATGTTGAAATTTAGCGATTTTAGAACTCTATTTTATTGAATATTCGCTGAAACTCGACAAGTTCCAGGCAGTGTTCGGACAAAAGAGACTGGTTTTATTCTGTTTGGGCCGACATGCGCTTCTCATCATGCCCAACGCTCGCTCTGCTGAATGATGCTGTCGTCCCAAAATGATCAGCTCTGCAAATGAACGACAAGCGATCGACGAAAGGAGAAAGCAAGGTCAAAGGTCATCCGGGTTTGGGCTGTGGGCGGCGTCGAATGCCACGCCGGCCGAGGGCCAAGCAAGCCAGACTATGGTATCTGCTGGAAGGTTATCTAGAGAGTGGATCATCAGGCCACTAACTCCTGAGACTCAAGGACGGGCGGATATTGAACAACCACACTTTTATAGTGGAGAAATTGATTTACACTTATTTGGAGTAAAAGACAAGCATATCCAACATGAGTGTGTGCCGCCGTCCATCACTGAAACCCGTCGAATTTCAGGGTGAATTGTGGTTGACATCCGAAAACAATGGAATTGCTGTTTCTCAAGGGTGTGCTTGTGGATACTGTTTGGACTGCCAAAGAGCAATTCTTTCTAATCAATGCACCAGCAATGTTGCAGCTGATGTGCCGGATCAACATTATGAACAAGTGAATTTCAATTGGCAAGGATTTACAGATTGTTTAGACGATAACGACAACAGAACAGATGACCTCGAGCCGTTTGACTTCAGCTTAAACCGCCAATTCCTCAAAGCAAAGACTGTTCAACGAGTCGCAAGAGAAGTCAAGAGATTGAAGGGCAATCTTGTCATTATTGGAGGGGTGATTACCATGAATATAGCAACGACTTCAAAGGCAGTGAAAATCCCGGAACTGGCGCTGTTTCGGGGGATTTGTCTAATTTGCAAGTTGGAGACGCGGGGACAGTCCAAAGTGCAGCAAGTGTCGCTCAACCAGACCCGACTGATTGGGCAATACTTGCGGAATTCGTAGAAGATGAGAAAATAAATAACGATAACTATGGTTTGAATGGCATCCAAGATGCGTCAGCTTCTGCTTTTGAAATCAATGTTCAACAGCCAAATCCGATGTGGAACCAAATCCCATCAAGTAGAGCGGGAGGTCAAGAGACTGATGGGCTATCGTACAATGAAAACATTTCTGCATTGGCATGCTTCCTTGATCAAGATATTGGAAGTGACACAAACGACACTACCATTCCTCTTCGGAAATGGGTAGAAGCCACCGGTAGACGTGACCAGCACTTCCTGCAAGGCCAAGCGCAAGATGAGCCGCTGTTGGAAAAAATTACCATAGCTTATGGATTGGCTGAAATGCTTTGTGAATATGTTTCGTTGTGCAGTGGTGGCTCTTTCCGCATGAGCAGAGATATCATCAGCAGGATATGCAACATGGATAATTTCAATGTGACATGTTCTTCTTCTTCTTCTTCCAGCTCAAAACTGGGCGCTGTAACGGCCATGGGCATGTTGTCGCCCCCTATTCGGGTTTTCTTTGAATCTTCGTCTTCGTCACTTGATGACAGCAATGAATGTGGATTTTTTAATGAACATTTTTTTGGTGATAGAGATGCTGATTCAAAGGCAGGTGTCAACTTGAGACTTCAGCACCCATTTCAAAGTGCTAGGAGTGTTTCAAGTGAAGGTCAAGGCAAAGAGTACATTCTTTGCTATCATTTCGGATGTCTTTTGTATGAATTTTTCTCAGGGAGAGAACCTTCTGTGAGGTATGCATCAGTGTTTCTTTTCTTCGTATCGTTTTAAGTTCCATGTCTGTGAACGAATGAGAATAGGCCAGTTGAAAATGGGATTGCTCAGCGATATATCGTTGGCTGAGGGGAAAAATTAGACGAGCTGACAGATTCTGGCCCCAAATCGTATGAAGCCTTTCGTTGTATTCTATCTATTTTCTCCACTCGCTACATTGTTGAATAGATCGTCAGGCATTGGTTGCCTTGGAATTGCGCACGTCTTTTTGGAGATAGGTCTTTTTGTCGGCTCGTTTTTTCATTTATCTCACAATACTATGTTGTCTTACTCCTTTCACATTATTTGCATAAAAATGATTTTGTTCTAGCAGTAGCGCGCATGTCAAGAAAGACAATCATACACTGGAGCCATCTTTCAAGAAGTCTCAACCTTTGGGTCCAAGTAGTCTGCCACCTTCCAATATTGTTCCACTGCACCAACTCGGATTTCCGTCAACCTTGTCATTGCTCGTTAAGAATTTGCTCGAATGTGGGTGGGAAAATTTCTCGCCAGACTCTTCATTCAGCACAATAAAGGAGGCAAGCAGTGATTTAGAGTTACTGCTTCAGAATCCTACGGTTTTTCTGTATAACGAATGCATCCCGACCTCATCGTCTTGCGTTTCAAGTAAAAGAGAGAGAACGACATCCCAGTCTACAGATACCAAGCTCTATGGAAGAGACAAAGAAATCACCTTCATCAAAAATGAGTATCAATTATTTTCCCTATCCAACGAAAGCAGAGTCATCTTAATTAACGGATTTGCTGGGTCTGGAAAATCTTCGTTGGTGAAGACTGCCTTGGCTGGTGTAGAGAGTGCTGGAGGCTATATAATTTCTCAAAAGTTTGACCAGCTGTCACAAGAGAGTCCGTTTTCAAGGGTCATCTCTGCATTTAATTCGCTCTGTCTGATGTTGAAAGAGAGAAGATCCTCTTACGATGTTGATTCGTTGGTTGCAGATTTGAAATCTGTATTCGGGGAGGAGCTTTCAACTCTTAGAAAAATCCTTCCAAACATAAACGCCCTTTGTCCTCAAACAACAAAAGCGCATTCTCATGAATGCGTTTGTAGCAATGAGATGAGCCTGAAAAATGTTTGTTCCAACCTGCAGCTCTTCATGGGAGTACTCTCCAGTCAATCTTTTCGTATTGTGGCAATATTTGACGATTTGCAATGGTCGGATGGTGGTGAGAGTGCCAAAATGTATATTATTCCGTCGGTATTACTTGTTTCGTTGACATTTTCTATCGCTTTTAATATGTAGCGTCTTTGGATGTGATTAAATCAATCCTTTTTGGTGGCAAGGGTTCAAGCCACATCTTCTTTGTGGGAATCTATCGATGCAGCAGCAATAATGCCCAATCTGAACATGATCTTTCTCAATTTACGAATGAATTGGAATCCTCCAACGTTCCATGCTCCCAGCTTTCCTTGAATTTGATGAATGAAGAACACATCAATTGCTTGATTTCTGAAAGCTTTGCTTTGTTCCCTCGACTTTGCAGAGGCCTCTCCAGTATTGTTTACCAAAAGACGAAATGGAACCCCTTGTTCGTGAAAGAGTTTCTGAGGTCACTCATTGGCAGAGACCTTTTGCGCTTCAGTTTCCGGGAATGTAAATGGGTCTGGGATGAAGACAAAATCAGCGAAGAAGCCATCACTGAAAGTGTCTGCACTTTTCTTCTGAATCAAATGTCCATTCTTCCAGAAAGCATTCAGTCCGCCCTCAAGATTGCAAGCTGCTTTGGATTGAAAACATGTTCTACTGTGGTCGAATGTTTGTCTGCTTCTGAGCAGTATTCAAACTTCAAAAGTGATCTCAAAGCTGCAGTGAAAGAGGGATATATGGAGACGAAGGGATCTGATTTTGTATTTGCACACGATAAGGTGATTGTGCCATGAGAAATGTTCATTGATCTTTGTAAACTTTGTGCTGCACTTTTTCAAAACCAAACTTTTCTTTCTTCAATCCAATTGCCGACGTAGGTCCGAGAAGCGGCATGCGATCTAATAACAGGGGATAGAAACCGATTCCATTTCAACCTGGGTGTATTCCTTTACGACAATTCGTATTCTAGTGAAATGAGGGAAGATATGACGTTTGTTATTGCTGACCAAATAAATCATGGGCAAATATGTTGGGTCGATGATCTGGTCAAGTTTTCAAAACTGAGTTATGACGCTGCCAAGGAAGCCCTATCGCGTTCCAATTTCACGGCAGCTTATTTCTACTCGAAAAGGGCATCCCTAATACTAGCTGAGAGAAGCAAAAATAACGATCACTGGAGTACGAGCTACGAGTTATGCCTCGGCATATTCTTGTTGCTAGGTAACGCCTCTTTTGCTTGCGATCGCGCCGACGAAGCAACTGGCGCCCTCGATTTGATCTTGGCCAATGCAAAACGTTTTGAGGACAAGTTAGAAGCATATTCATCAAAAATTTTTGTGCTTCGTTCTCGGCAACAAGGCGAGAGTGCATATGCAATGGGAATTGATGTTTTGACACAGCTTGGCGAAGAGATTCCTAATGAGCCGAAGGATATTAAAGGAGTTGTAGGAAATGTTCGAAAAGCATTACGCAACATTGAAAACGATGATGTGGTAAAAATGGCCAAAATGGAAAGCAATCACCATTTGAATCTTATGAAATTTTACAACTGTGTCTGTTCTATGGCATATTTTACTCGCCCAAGATTGTTCCCGTTTTTTGCTTGCAAAATGGTGGACATTACGTTAAAGTATGGAGTTTGTAAATATTCAGCGTTTGGGTTTGCTCAATGGTAAGTATATTTGACAAAACGTCAGACTTTATTTTCTAGGTCTCGAGTTGAAACATCCTCGCTCTGAAAAATAATAAATTCTTCTCATGCATCACGACAGTTCTGGGTTTTTGGTTTCAAAATTGGTAAATGACATTGAAGGTGGATACAAAGTTGGAAAAATAGCTCTGGCACTTTTGAAAAGATTTGATGAGATAGATCAATTGCCAAATGTTTACTTAACTTTCTATGGCTATGTGGCAGTACATATCGAGCCTTTGCAGGCTTGTTCTGATATGTTAAAGCATGGCTATCAGACAGGTAAGACCATTTAAAACTTTTTTTGTGATTGAGTGTTCAATAAATGCACATGGCCTGACATACTAGAATTGAAATATTATTCATATGACAGGTATGGCGATTGGAGAAAGATCTATTGCATTCTATAACGGGGTCCACTACATCCAGAAAGCTCTCCTATGCGGCGTCAACTTATTAGAGTTAAGAGAAGAATTAGATCACATGACAAGTTTGTTTGACAACGACAGTCATAAAAATTTACAGATGTTCGCATCTTTTTTTCGTCAAACTATATCTCTGCTCATTGGTAAAAGCGGTGTGGATCATTCTACTCATGAGCAAGATGCCAATGATTCAAGGGAATCTAGGTTGTTCCACCGTATTGTACGATCCTTCTGGCTTGGTCATTACCAACATTGCAATTACCTGGCCGAGAAGTACCATGCAATTGGCATTAAACAAATGAAGGGCGCCATGATCTCTTTTTATCACGGGATTTCTGCTTTGAGCAGCGCAAATGTGAACAAGAAAGTTCCTTTTCAAGGTGAGTTCTTTACATATCTTCATTTTGTTTCTATTTTTCACGCAATAACTCAAATCACCAACTTTATACTGTTTCGACAGGGATCGCAACAAAATCACTGAAATCGATTCAGGTTGTAAATGAAGGATGCCATTGGAATTATCAAAACAAGGTTCATTTGCTTGAAGCAATGCTATTTTCCTCTAGAGGAGAGCTTTTGAAAGCAAACAATTCCTTTGATTGTGCAATCAATCAAGCAGGTGTTTCCAAATTCATTCACGAGCAAGGTCTTGCATGTGAGCTAGCAGGTCGGCACTACAAAAAGAACAACCTGAGTGCCAAGGCTTTGGAATGTTTCAATTTAGCAAGAGATTGTTACAAGAAATGGGGGTCACGAATGAAAGTTGATAGTATCAACGCCCAAATTGAAGAACTGCGCTGAAAAATGAAAAGAGATGAAAAGTCCATCCAACTCATTCTCGGTGTGTCGTCCAATCACTGTAAACACGGCTACTAGAAGTATTATTATTGTTATAAAAGAATTTTGGCTACGGGGTTTTAGGCTAGCAGTAAAGATTAACATGGGCTGCTTTGTTTGAAATGATATCGATTCTCTTGAGAACAAGCGCACCGAAAGGACATCGGAAGAAGATTTATGAAATATCAACAGATTTTTCATTTGATTAATTACGAAAATGATAGTGGTGTTGCTCAGAATAGGTTGTAACTTAAAGATTAGTGATGCCTTTGAAATGTGACAAGATACAATCACACAACACGTTTTGACTAGCAAATGTAGTTCCCATTGTTCATACATTGGCACAGTTGTAGCGTCATTCATGATTGGATTACTTTTCATCATAAGGGTTTGATTTACTTCAAATTTAGATGATTGGTAGCGCAGAACACATAAAAAGTTTGCCTTGAATTGTCACCAAAGACAAAAGCAATTGGTAAGTAGTGACTTCAAAATTTCCATCTTTAGAAGCATGATGTAAAAAGCAATATCATACCATGCAACAATAATTGGATGCCCATTCCTCCTGAATCTCCATAAACTAAAAAGGATTGATGGCATGGAACTGCTTTCGACATGGATTGCTTTGAATTGAAACATGTAATTGTAGGAAGACTTTTTGTGGGAGAGGCAGAAGGTGAAGTGTTGAACCTTAGAATACCTATTTCCTTGGAACCCAAAATCCCAGAACAATGTTTCTATTTATGCTTCACCAAAATTCATTAACCAAAAGAGATTTTTAGATACAAATAGTGTTACTTTATTTCTCATACACTACATTGCTCTTTTAGTTCCAAAACATGTCTCAACAGCATTAATTTTTCAAAACACCTAGTAACTAGTAGCAATATAATTTGCAAAATGCATAGTGTAGTTACCCCTTGGCTTAGTACTTGGTGGATATGAGATATGGTCAATCCACCTAGTTTCTTTATGCTCTGGAGCTCTGAATAGCTCTCTGAGCTCTGAGCTAAGATGTACTTTCCTTTTTTAATACTCTTATTGACAAAATTCCAGAACAAATAACTCTAAGAAGGTCAGAAAATAAAGTATGTCAATATTACCATGGTATATATCATTGTCATGGTTAGGTATTGTACCAGTTTACATGATGTTGTCATATTATGTGGAAGCAGAAAAATGAAAAATGTCATGAAAGATCCAAAAACATTGAAGAATAATGAGTCAGGGTTTCATTATATTTGTCGATTTTCCAAGTCTAGAGTTAGTACAATTAATGTCAACTAGTGCTAGTGCAGCAAAAATACTCATTGAATGCAAGTGAGACCAGTGGGAATTTGATGGGGAAATGGGAACCAATGTACATCAGTTTAGGATTTTCTGTTCAAAAGATGTGTTTATATCCCATTGTAGGTTTTGGAAAGCTCAGTTCATAATTTTTTGTGCACATCATTATATATATAATGGTGCTTTCATTGATGCTCTTTGTGTGGGTTCTTTTGTAGGCTCTGTTCTAGATTCTTCTGTGGTTGTAGGTTCTTTTGTAGGTTCATCTATTGTTATTTCTTTTGATGAAAGTTATAAGATGATTTGTTGAGACTTTTGTGGTTTTTGGGGAGTGTTTATTGCAATTTTCTTGTCATTTTTAATGACTAATATTAGCAGCCTCATTTGTAGGTTCCTTTCTAAGACTAACTTGTATACTTTCTGGGTTCATTTCTCAGTGATGTTGTAGGTGATTATTTATAATTCATTTTGTGGGTCCTTTTCTTTTTATTTTGGTAGATATGTCTCCAAATTATCCTTTGTAGACCCATTTTTAGGTTATATTGTTGCATTTACTTCTATAGGTCCTTTTGAAGGTTATTCATTCAGTTCTGTCACAGACATAGGCTCTTTTGTAGGTCTATATATAAGTAAGTATTATTATTTATTATGCCTGGACATTAGTAATATTGACATTGGTAGTTATTGATATTCCAATATCAATGTTTGTCAGTTTGGGGATTACAATTTGCTTTATCCAGATTGACTTCATTCATGAATTCATCAAAGCTAAAGGTGACATCTTGGATTTTTTTATTTAATTTTCCAAAATTAATCATTGTACTGTATCGGTTCCTTTCTTACTTTGCTTTGTGTTATATCCAATCAATAATATTTATTGGTTGTATTTGAAGGTTATTTGATTGATTGCTTTTATTTGAAACATACAATTGTAGGAAGACTCTTTGTGGGAGATGGGGGAGGGGAGGTGGTAACCCTTGGAATACCTATTTCCTTGGAACCCAAAATACTGGAACAATTTTTCTACTTATTCTTCACCAAAACTCATTAACAACAAAGATTTTTAGATGCAAAGTGTTACTTTATTTCTCATACAGTACATTGCTCTTTTAGTTCAAAAACATGTCTCAACAGCAGTAATTTTTCAAAACACCTAGTAACCAGTAGCAACATAATTTGTGAAATGCATAGTGTACTTACCCCTTAGCTTAGTATTAGTATTTGGTGGATATGAAATTTGGTCAATCCCCCTGGTTTCTTTATGCTCTGGCTCTGGAGCTCTGAATAGTTCTCTGAGCTCTGAGCTACATCTATGTACTTTCATTTTTCAATACTCTTATTTGACAATTTCCAGAACAAATAACTCTAAGAAGGTCAGACAATAAATTATGTCAATGTTACCATGGTAAATATCATTGATATGGTTAGGTGTAATGTATCAGTTTACATGTTGTCATATTATGTGGAAGCAGAAAAATGGAAAATGTCATGAAAGATCCAAAAACATTGAAGAATAATGAGTCAGGATCTCATTTCAATGTTCAATTTTCCAAGTCTAGAGTTAGCATAATTATTAATGTCAACTAGTGCTAGTGTAGTAAATATTATGCTTGGATTGGTACCTAATGTCCGCAGAAGGCAAGTGAGACCAGTGGGCATTTGATGGGGAAATGGGAACCAATGTACATCAGCTTAGGCTGTTCTGATAAATGAAGTGTTCCAATCATGGGAGCAACATTAGATGTGAAAAGGCAAGGGGGTAGGCTCCTACATTTACACATTTCAATCAAAGGCATCATTGGTATTGTGATATGCATTATCAGGATAAGGCAATTGGATGGTGAGAGGGTATTTAGGTATTGACAATTCAAAAATCTGTGTCAGTAGTAGTGGAAGAACAAACTCTCCCATTGATGAATAATGCTTTTTTAGAAATATTGATTTTCTTCAAAGATATTTGTAGGTTCCTCCTCAATTTTTTTGTCTGTACTCTTTATCTTTAGTTTTCATAATGTTGCCCAATTTATTATTGCTGATTTCAGACAAACATCCTCAAGACTTGAAAATCTTCAGACTGAACTTGTCTCCATTAAAGTGATTATTTCAGACTCTGAATATCATATTTTGAGAAACAAACATGGCACTTCTTCCAGTTACTAGACACAATCAATCTGCTGTTTCAACATCATAAGGCAGGTTTTTGATTTATTGTGATCTTCTGCGATTGATTTGTGTGTGTTTATGGGTTTATGTTTTTTCTACTTACTTACTAAGTATGTAAGTAGGACTCAGTGCATGTCCCCAAAAGAATGCATGAATCGCTCAGAGTTCTCAACAGAAGCATTGAAAAGTTCTTGACATCGGAATGATCTACCCCTAAGTACATCATAGATAGGTACCTATTGCTGTTGGTAACTTGCACTAGACAATGTATGTAAGAATGTTCCTTACCATTCTCTCCTGTCACTAATTTGAGATAATAATTTCAAATTGTAAAAGAAAATTAACAACTGGACTCAGTTCTGTGAAATCGTTTTCAAACGCATAGCCGCCAGGGTTTGTTATGTGCTTCATTGGAATGCAATTTCGACGTTGAAAAGGCTCACTCCTTTACATTTCATGGGTATTGTACAATGCTTTGCTTTCAACTTATATGTTCCTTTTCAGCTTTTTGTACACTGGTCTCGTCATTTGCCCCTAATACCGCTGGTCCCATACACATGCCTGGGACTGGGTCGATGACTTCGATCAGTGCCAGTGTTTTGGGGAATATCAAAAGTAACCGTAAAAATAATTTTTCTATCAACACCAAGGTCGTTTCTCATGTTGGTCTCAAAGAGAGGAAAAATTCGAGTGGGGGAAATGAAACTGGCATTTTCAAGATAGACCCCATTGTCGATTGGATACACCCTTCAGTTCTCAACATCACATCCTACCAGAAGATCTTGGATGAACGTGTAGAGCCCTTGGAAAAACTAACATCAGCTGTCTACTTTTCAACAGATAAAGCCACTGGCAAAGTTTATCGTGGTTTGTCACGGATTCCTTCTCCTAAAAGTGCCGAGTGTCAAGACCTCATCGTTCAAAAAAAGAACCGGAATATGAAACGCCCCCTTCTCTTTGTCAACAACCACCAGTTGTTTGGCATTGATATGTGGATGATGGTTCCCCACGTCTGGGAGGAAAGAAAAATTGCATTGCGCGGCTTGGCTCATCCCATAGTTTTCGACGCCAAAAGTGCTGATGAGGACCTCCAGAGCAAGGACATGCTCACGCAGTTGTCATCGTTAGAACCAAGAAACCTCACAGTAAATACTGCAGTGCTGAATATGTATGGGCTGTTCCGAGCATTTGGTGCTTTGCCGGCATCACCACAGAACCTCTACAAATTACTTCAAACTTCCCAATGTGTTTTGCATTATCCTGGGTGAGCTGAAAATTTGCTATTTTAGAATTTCGTAGGCTAAAATACAAAAAATACTCTCACTTGTGGTTGTCATGGAAAAATGTCCACAACAGTGGGGCAAGGGAAGCCTATCACTCGGAAAATGAAGAGTACAAGTTGTTTTGGCCTGGAGACGAATCAGTAGGGGAAGAAGGCGTCGACACGAAAACTTCATCTGACTTCATTAGGATGGCGGCAAGGTTTAACGCAACTATTGTGCCAATATCTGCGATTGGAGGTTCGGACTCAGGTAGCTCACTCACATCTTGTTGAGAATGCTTGGTTGACAATTCTAATAGTCTCAATTCATCTTTTCACTTGATACCTTAAAACCTTACAAGGAATCATAGTTGGATCTGGTGATGCCAAGGAATTCAAAAATGCTATATCTACGTTTCGTCGAACTTCCCCTGTATTGAGTAACTTTTTGCAATCTTTGCTCGATTCACCGTTGACTCCAAAAGGAGGCAAGCACCCTCGCCCGCCTCCTCTTATGCTTCCAAAAGTTCCACCCGCCAGACATTACTTTCTATTTGGCAAGGAATATTCCACTGAGCACCTCGATCATAGAGATAGGGAATCATGTGCAGAGGTAGAGTTGCCACTCCATTTATTCTCACAATCATGCAAAAAAGACAAAAGGCTCATAGCCGAGTTGCATGTCATGTAGGCGTACAAGGAAGTTCATGGAAGGGTTGAACGAGGTATCAAAGTCTTATTACGAGCAAGGAACAAGGATCCTTATTGTAACTCATTGAAACGACTTGTATATGAGCAAATCACTCGCAAGAAAGCACCTACGGTTTCCGTAGACATAATCAATGAGTTGCTTCAAGAAATGTAGATGTGATTTGTGTTTTTGTCAGGATTTTACATAATTCAAGGGTGACATCTCCCAAGACATCTGTGGTGTGAAATTTCAAAAGTCGGGGTCACATTTCAGGTAGAAACAGAAGAGAATATCGTAGTTCAGAGACACACTCCAGCGTTCTGTGTTGACAGTTAAAATAATTCGAAGAGGTTACGAGGAAATCGCAAAAACTTTTTCTCCATCCTTAATCCATTTTTCGTCAACAGGCATCAACGACATGAATCGATCATTGCATCCTTGCTCACAATTTCGAAGATCATCCCTATGGTCACCAAGATGACCAGTACCTCTTTTTTGATTGTAAACGCATCCCAACAAACAAGCCACTGAGGCAGAATACCTCGGCCCAATAGTTTCAACACACCAATGCATCCCATCAGCAGATATTTTGTTACGAAGGCACTCGCTCTCATTTGATACTGGCTTTTCAGCGCACACCATGGGAATGGAAGGACTCCAATAGTTGTTTGACTGTGGATGAATAAGGCGATCCAACAGAAAATCTACTCCATTTTGTTCCCAGTTTTCATGTGTATAATCAGGAATGGATACATCATACCCGATTGATTTAGCATTAGTCCACAATATTTGATTGGTGAGGTTCCCAAATTCCTGCACCAATACCTGCCGTACACCTTTTCCATCGGGAGCTACCTTCCAACTTCTTGCTATTGCTCGAATGGCATGATTGATATTGATTATACGTTCCCAATCAATTGATGTTTTGACGTTGTTGCTAAGAGGCAGTGTTGTGATTATGGCTGTCTTCACACCCAAAATTTTGTTGCAAAGTAGTATTTCTTCCACAATGCGTTCTTTTGTTATCTGTGGTAGTCTCATCCGCCCATGTGGTATTCGAATCACAACAGCATCGAAATGCCCAACGAATCGAGGCTTTGAATTGTGCAAATCACCAGTTTGTGCATCCGTCATGGGTTGTGATTCATCTGTAAAATATTTGTGATTCAACAGAGGCACAGCCTGATTTGGACTCCATCCGACCTCCAGCTCCGCACACTTCGCAGAACCCGTCTCACTCCGAGTATCCATGGACATCAAATTCGTAACCCTCCAATATGCTGAAACGCCTCCCCCGCAAAGAGGAGCCAAAATTGTCAAACACTGATGAACACTCTCGCGGTTTGGACCATTTCTAAATTCTTTCAAAATATTGCGATGGTGGTCGTATCCCACGCCAAGAGCGGCAGCATCAAAACCTTGAGAAAATTGCTGTCCTAAGCTGTCGCCGACAAATGCTATTTTCAAATCCGTGGTAATGGTGGTGGTAAAGTCAAGGATGGTTCGATGTGAAAGTGGTGGGGGTAATGGAGAATTGTTGTGACACATGTAATTTGGAACTGAGAGAAATCTCGAAGGATAAGGATTCTCATTTGGGCTGTGTAGGCGAAAAGATATTCGAATATTTTCTTCGTCTAAATTGCTTAATTCAGAGCTTGCATGAATGAAATTATTTGACCTTTGTTTGGAGATTATTTCGTTCGTTTGGTGAAAAATTTTGTTAGATTCTGCTAAAAAGAAAGCATTCCCATGAGCATTCCGGTGCCAAACGATTAGCTCAAAAACAAAGGAAAAGGTAAAAGACGGCAGCAAATTTTCAATTGAAACACTCACATTCAGTGAAACTACGAGGTGATGAATTTGCAACATATGTTTCAGAGCGGAAATTCTTGTCGTATTCAGAAGATGTCATCATAAATGCTCGACCAACACCACCGAGGAAGAATATTGTCGCCAACAAGAGGACTGCTCGAAAATAGGTTCGAACCGATGGGGTATGTCGAAGTTTTTGATGCATTTCCATTCGTCACAACTGGCCAAAACTCAATTTTCTCGCCAAAACTCAATTTTCTCGAAGATTTAGGCATTCCTTTGGTTTCACCATTTCCATCTCTCAACTCCCAAAAGGTTTTGGCCAAAGATCACACTCAAATTCAGTACAATACGTCATCTCTCATCACGTTGATCTAGCCAGACTGATAGCTGGAAGCTGCAGAATAAGATACGGGGGACAAAGGACAACCGCTGGTTTTCAGTGTATATCGGTCACTGTCGCTGAGTTCAAGATGATGTTCTTTGCACGTACAAATGCTGGTGGAGTACTAGAGGTAGTATCAACGGATGCTTTCATCACAAGGGGCCAGGTGCCAGGCAGGTCCCGGGCAACCCCGGGCGGGGGGCGGGCCATCGCATTGGCTGTATGGTACCATAATATGGTAAGTACAATAGTACAATAAGATACCGTAGTATGGTACTACTACCTCTAGGGTACTACTACTACTACAGTCCGACGTTATCCTCATTTGGGATGATGTAGAATTGATCTGATCATCGTACTTTTTTACTAGTTCCCATTAATGTAGAAAAATTTTGCATACTTAATCTATTGTTCAACAAAGATCACGAGATCTTTCTTGAACAATAGAATCGTGGTACTCCTTGATTTTTGACAATATTAATGATCATATTCGTACACGAGGATTAACATATCGTCTCTTATTCCATCCAAGGAATCTGCGCGGAGCATGACACAAGATGACGGAGTGAGAAAACAACCGAAGAAATAAAAACTGGCGATAACAATATCAACAAAATGAAACGAAATTTTAATTAAATTTATGGATTAAAATTTGCTCATTCTGATTCAAAACAAATATTAAAAAAGAAAATGTCCATGGCTAAAACACATAATGTGCAAAAATATGAAAAATCCAAAGTACAATTTGAGGTCTGTTTTTTTACCTCTAGATTATATGCAGGGCAGGATGATGGAAGTTTACAAGAGGCAAGTGAAAAAGAGAGCTATTCAGCCCACCAGAACCTGCCAGTCAACTGGTGGGTATTGTACAGTATGTGGAGAAGGACCGCCTGCTGCTAGTATTGTATTTGTAAGAAGTACCATATGGTATGGTACCTTATTAATGTTATTGTTATTGTCTGTACTAGTAATATAAGGTAAGCAAGTACTCCTGTAGTAGAGAAAATACTATCAAGAGAGGGAAGCAAAGGAGCACTGTGCCTCATCTATTTCATTAAAAGACTCTTTGTTCACAATAGTGGGAGCCAATGTTTAACAACAGAACAATAATATTGTGGGTGATAGAAGTGTATCTGAGTAGTACTATCAGGTGGTACTATTGTACCTTTTTATGGTATAGAACTTGCAAAAATTATGGTCCAATACTTCCATTGAAGAAAATCCAAGAGTTCAATTAATATTTCTTTGTTTAGAAATCAGTACTATCAATGAATGTACAGGGACAAGCCTTCAGTAAGCCCTCTCAAATCTGATTTTGAATTCTTTTCAAAGGGAAGTAAACCAAATATTTCCAAAATTGCTTTTGTTGAAGGAAAAAATGAATGTGAAAACCAAAAAAATGAATAGGTTGTGTTCAAAAGAAAATTAATTTGATTATAGAAAACAAAGAAAGTATCTCATTTTCCCTCAAATAATTAATCACTTGTTTAGAAACTAAGAAAAATAACTAACAAAGAATATGGATGAAATCTTTTCAATGCCAATGTGATAATAATGATGAAATCATAGGATCTAGATAACTTTGAAAAGTATGATCCATACCATAAAAAACTTTTATCATTGGCACTATAGGAAAATATTATTTCTCAATAGGTGCAGACTGTGATAGTACTTTTGTTTGCATGCAATTGATGAATCAATTTACAACATAGTTTTTCCAGAATATTTAATAATGTATTCTCTTCATTAAATATCTCAGAAAAAGAATGAAACAAAAAATTAAAGCACAACAAGTAGCTAAATATGTTTTAAAATGAATATGTTGGTTGTCATCAATCCTTAAAATGAATCAGCTGTCACTACCTTAACTAAAAACAATGAATATGCAAGAGTTTGCATTAATAGAGAAAGTTCATCAATGTAGAAGGAAACATAAAAATATTAATGGTTGTTTTAGTATTGTTTTCTTTTGATGATCAAGTATGAGAAAAAAATAGTTTGTAATTGCTCCTAAATATAGAATATTTAGTGTTTCTTTACTTCCATATAGCTGTGGTGTAAGGTATGATAAAATTCAACGTATCTTCAATTGAAGGGTTCATAGTAGAAGATTTGCCTCAATAAATTATGACACAGAGTTCTATTAAAGTTGGAAATAAGTATCCAGAAAGTTGCATGAAGTCTACTGACATCATGCCAACACAATAATTTGGACATTGCTTAAAGCAGCAAAGACAAACAAGTTGAATATTCAGAGGGTTCATATTTTTATTTTTGGAAAGGTAAAAACCCTAATGTTGAGAGACTGACCACCACAAAACTCAGTCTTCAC